>JACXGK010015663.1:0-10138 GCA_016801125.1 Novumbra hubbsi | reverse complement strand
GAACTGTGTTCTGTTTGAGTGAAGAGCCATATGAACTGTGTTCTGTTTGAGTGAAGAGCCATATGAACTGTGTTCTGTTTGAGTGAAGAGCCATATGAACTGTGTTCTGTTTGAGTGAAGAGCCATATGAACTGTGTTCTGTTTGAGTGAAGAGCCATATGAACTGTGTTCTGTTTGAGTGAAGAGCCATATGAACTGTATTCTGTTTGAGTGAGGAGCCATATGAACTGTGTTCTGTTTGAGTGAAGAGCCATATGAACTGTATTCTGTTTGAGTGAGGAGCCATATACACAGTATTCTGTTTTGACTCAGATGAAGAAACTCCATGTGCTGCCTTTGTTGGTCACAGGTCAGTGGGTGTTTGAGGTACAGTATTTTAATAAACTGATCATCATTAAATGGATTAATCAATTATCCCTAACTAACAGTGCGTGAAGGTTCTCTGTCTGCTAATGAGAAACTGATATGACAGAATCTCTATCCCCCCTCTCTGATGTATCAACGCTTTGGAGGGAGGTGCAAATTGAAAAACCAGCCACCCCTATCCTTTACATCTTGTTGTTGACATCTGTGCACTGCTAACTCGGCACTCCATTCTGTATATTGTCTTCCTGTCCTGGCGTTTTCTGTGCTGCTGATTCAAGGTCTCCCAAATGTAATGAGATTAAATTCACCCAAATTGAATTAAAAGCAGATGGCCACCCTACCCCCTACAGATACAACCCCCCTTAACCCCCCTGGAAGTACCCCTTGAACCCCCCACGATACACTTCTACCCAAAACAACTGTCCTCCCCTGTCCCCAGCCCCCCTCCCTCTCCTTTCCAGGACTGTTCTTTGCCTTGTCGTGGCAAAACAACTGAGCTTTTACAGAACCGGAAAGAACTTTCACACCAAAAGCGGTATCCAATGAGCTGCAGTGGCTTCACCAAGTCGTTTCTGACTGTTGATGTTGTGGCACTTATAATGGTCTTCACATTTCAACATCCATCAGGGTTTCTGGTGTAAAAAACCCTTAATAAGACATAATATTATATAATATATATATATATATAATATTATATACTATATTATATATATACTTTTATAATATTATATAATATAAAAGGTCCTCCCACACTTGTTGTGTAAGTTGCGGCCAGAAGTGCACCTCAGGATGTCAGACCCGTTAGATTCAGAACACTCGATTTAGAACACCCATTAGTTTCAGAACACCCGTTAGATTTAAAACACCCATTAGATTTAGAACACTAGTTAGATTTAGAACACTAGTTAGATTTAGAACATCCATTAGATTTAGAACACCCATTATATTTAGAACACCCGCTAAATTTAGAACACCCGTTAGATTTAGAACACCCGTTAGATTTAGAACACTAGTTAGATTTAGAACACTAGTTAGATTTAGAACATCCATTAGATTTAGAACACCCATTATATTTAGAAGACCCGTTAGATTTAGAACACCCATTAGATTTAGAACACTAGTTAGATTTAGAACATCCATTAGATTTAGAACAATCGTTAGATTTAGAACACCCGTTAGATTTAGAACACCCGTTAGATTTAGAACACCCGTTAGATTTAGAACACCCGTTAGATTTAGAACACCCATTAGATTTAGAACACCCGTTAGATTTAGAACACCTGTTAGATTTAGAACACCCATTACATTCGGAACACTCGTTAGATTTAGAACAAACTCGGTAGATGCAGAAGTGCACCTTAGGATGTCAGACCAAATGGCTTCCTAGTGCACATCTAATACACTATCTACCCCCCTCTGCTATTTTTCCCAATCCATGCGAGATAACACAATATGGGATACATTGTTGAACTACCATGGGGGGAAATAGCAGAGTCTATATGTTTCCGCAAATTGAGCCGGAATGAGCCAGCTGTCAGGGATGTCATTATAACTGCCTTATAGCTCCTTGTGTGGTCTTTGTGGGACTGGAGCAGGAATGCCCTCTGGTAGATGTTGTGATTCATTTACCATCCAAACAGTCCTTCCCCTTAACATTATAACATAGCTAGGCGTATTTATCATCCAAACAGTCCTTCCCCGTATTTACCATCCAAACAGTCCTTCCCCTTAACATTATGGCATTGCTAGGCAAATTTACCACCCAAACAGTGCTTCCCTTTAACATTAAGGCATGTCTAGGCGTATTTACCATCCAAACAGTCCTTCCCCTTTACATTAAGGCATATCTAGGCGTATTTATCATCCAAACAGTCCTTCCCCTTAACATTATGGCATATCTAGGCGTATTTACCATCCAAACAGTCCTTCCCCTTTACATTAAGGCATATCTAGGCGTATTTATCATCCGAACAGTCCTTCCCCTTAACATTATGGCATAGCTAGGCGTATTTACCATCCAAACAGTCCTTCCCCTTAACATTATGGCATAGCTAGGCGTATTTACCATCCAAACAGTCCTTCCCCTTAACGTTAAGGCATAGCCAGGTGTATTAACAGCAAATACAGAAACCAGATGGTATAACAGCAACTCAACCTTTTTTTATGGGCCTTAATCCAGCATTAAAATCATGTTCAGTCACTCCTGAGGGAATATAAGAATGTCTATGATAAAGAGTTACAATGCAACAGAGAGACATACAGACAGACAGATGATAGAGAGACAGGTTGAAAGACAGACAGACAGATGATAGAGAGACAGAAAGGAAGAAAAGCAGGCCGGCAGATTATGGAGAGACAGGTTGACAGACAGACAGGTGATAGAGAGATAGACAGACAGATGATAGAGAGACAGGTTGCCAGACAGGTGATAGATAGAGAAATAATAGAGAGACAGGTTGACAGCCAGACAGGTGATAGATAGAGAGATAATAGAGAGACAGGTTGACAGCCAGACAGGTGATAGATAGAGAGAAAGGTTGACAGCAAGACAGGTGATAGATAGAGAGATAATAGAGAGACAGGTTGACAGACAGACAGAGATGGACACTGTAAGGAGAGAAGGAGCGAGAGTCGGTTGGCACGGTTGTGGGTTAGCAGGGCCACACAGCTAAACAGTGTTATGAGAGTCACTGAGGGAGAGAGGCGGTGTTCTGGGCGTTCTGTGTAGGAAGCTGCAGCACTGACTGTTCTGATGAGTCATTGCATCATTCTTACATCATTCTCTCTGTCAACCTTCTGTTGAACAGCTCTGTCTCTGTCAGATATGATCACTCTCTCCCTCTTCCCTCTGTTTTCTCTCTGCTCTCTCTCTTTTCTCACCCCCCTCTTCTCTCTCTCCGGCTGTCTTTGTTCTGAGGGTGATGACTTAAATCTGCTTGTCCTGATTCCCCTCTGTTTCTGGAAAAGCTTCAACCACATGCATTCAAGAAAGATCACGATTCAGCATACATTTTGAATTCACTCTTGACTTAGAGGAACTATTAAATGGGGTTATTTAAAGAACATACGGTTTTAATTTAAGAACTCCCTGAAGGACTTTGTGTTTTGAGGGAAATGTTTACATAACAGGTGGAGGATTACTACTTCTTCAGGGATACAGGAGTATTTTGTCCATTTGTTCAGTACTATGCAGTGCATCACATTAAAGACAAAATAGAAATGAATGATGATATCAGCCATCGTCACAACCCTCGCCCCGATCCCGTCCCCTGACCTGGTTTATTATGATTTGAAGACCCTCCATTTTGGGTTGGTTTCTATAGAAACAGCGGGGTCATTTTGACCAGCGGAGGCCAGGCTGCCTGCACACAGCCATGCTGTTTCCATGACAGGTTGTGGCACTCCGCTGTTGAGTGGTTCTAACTGAATTAGCTTAAGCACAGACAATTGGTTAAAAAGCTTCAATTAGGGGGACAATAGAAGCATTTAACCCCCGGGCATCTCCCTCTACAGGTGGGTGTTAAGGACGCTGGTGAAAGTGCGTAGTGAGAAGGGGCTTGAGTCTCGGGGGGGGGGGCTCTGAAACCTGTGACGGTGCTCAGGGAGGTAGCACCGTCAGCGCCACCCTAGCTTGTCGCACCACATGATCACGGCGTTAGAGCACGTAACGCAGTCTGCTGAACGCTCGACGCGAGGCCAGGGTGCACGACCACATGTGTTGGCCTTTATTGGATGGGAAAGCGGTCAAAGGCAGAGAATATGGCAGTTTTCTAGAGAAGTGGGCGGATTTAAACCCATGCCACAGCAGTACATGTGAACCAGAGACCCAGCCTAGATTAATAAGCCGTTTTTAACTGTTATGTCCCCACAGCCGGTGGAACGTGCCGTGAAGTTGGAAGCCTGAACACGGACGGCACCACTTCCTCCCGAAGCCGGACAACCAGAGTCCAAAACAGGTACAGCAACAGGATGGTAGGCGGACGCTATTCCTGTTGCCTTATCAGCCCGCATCCCACAGCGGAGCTCGGAGCCTCCAGCCGACTCACACGAGACGTGATCAGCATCCCCTGGTTCAGCTGATGTGTGTGTTTCTACATGTAGAGTTCCATGGCGGCCCTGAGAACGAGGCCTTTCTAGCTGCGCGGGAATTATACACTATACATTCCCATTGATCCAGCTGTGTGTCGCATAGATCACTGTCAATACGCTCGCTCCTCTCTCTCTCTCTCTCTCCCTCTCTCTCTCTCTCCCTCCTCCTCTCTCTCTCCCTCCTTCTCTCTCCCTCCTCCTCTCTCTCTCTCTCCCTCATCCTCTCTCTCCCTCCTCTCTCTCTCTGTCTCCCTCCTTCTCTCTCTCCCGCCCCTCTCTCTCTCTCTCTCTGAGATTGACTACATTGTCAGGCAGCATTGAGCCTCTGTCTCCCTGCTAGATCAATACACTTAAGAATCGTCCCGAACGGACTGCTCTGCTCCTCACCGTCTGTCGGCTGGTCGGGGATAGTGAATAGAAACTGCCGAAGGAAGTACAGCCTCACCTCTGAGTGGCTAACGGGGGGAACGCCGCTCATTTAAACTGCAGCGTTCTGGAATGAGAATGACAGTTAGCCGTTCAATGAAGACTATCAAGGTAGAGAGAGTGAGAACCAGAAAGGCGGAGAGAGAGACGGACATGGAAGTGTGGCAATTAGAGACAGAGAAAGATATAGGGTAAAAAAAGAGAGGTTTGATTTGGGTCAGCGTGAATGAGTAGTTAGGGTTTACCAGACTGAGGGCCTCTGCCCAGAAGGCCAAGAGACTACCGGAGAGACTACCGGAGAGAAATGAAACCAGGGAGAATATTCTTTTTTTCATGAGACGTTTCAGTTTTACCAACAGACACATCAAGAGAGAAAGTGGTCCGATCCATTCTCACAGTCCAGACCTTTTCATAGGTTACTTTAGGAAAACTATATACTGTATAGAGTTTCCTTGCTTGCTTTCTCCACTTCAGTCACCCTTGACTCAAGGCTGGAAAATACATTTGTTGTGTGTTGAGAAACTCCTCTGTTTCCTGGTAAACCAACAGGTCCCTCTGCCACTCAGTCTGTCCTCGGCAGCGGCGGTGTATAAAGCGATGCTTGCTGGACGGTCTGTAGTCATGGCTGGTGGATGGAGCGCTGGGGACATTGTCTACTACTAGCAAATGATGAGATACATTAACCAACGACAAGCATTAAACTACTCCAGAAGTCTGCAAAACACAGAGCTCACAACACCAAAATAGTGTTTTCAACGATTTCCAATAGTGCTTTCGGTAGTAGTAATAGTTTAGGCTCTGTCAGTGCACTTGTGATTTACAAGGTTCTATAACTTTTAAAAGTTCGGCGCCAGGATCAGGGTCTTTGTCTGTACACCACTGCCCAGTGAAGTGGTAGCATTTTGGTGTGTGGGTTAACAAGGAAACATATTGGCTACCCAGCACGATGGTGACTCGATACATTCCCACATGAAGGTAACATCTCCTCCTCTTACCTGTGCTGGATCCACATTTGATGTGGTCAGGAATTGTCTATTGTAGGACTCACAGATGTCACAGCTGATTGCTTTTAGGCAGACGAGCTGGCATGCAACGTTAGCTCATGCAGAATAGAGCCAATAAAGATCTGATTCTAGGGTTTGGATTTGCTTTTAGACTTCGTTGCAGTTCTGGCGTAACAAAGAGACTTGATTCGACAGTGCACTTGTGTTTTACCGGGTTCGGAAGTTTTGCGTGTGAAACTAAACAAACTAACATAAACAAACTAACACAAACAAACTAACATCATTTCACCCAAATCAACTTAATTCCATGTAAACATTGTCAACGTGACAGAAGACACATCTGCACTGTCTCGTCAATGTCAGCCTGTGTTCAGTTTATTACCCTGCCCAGACCGAACAACCAACGTTCCTCCCAGGACACCTTTTAAATCACCAGCCCTGATCCCAAACTAATGAACCATTGTTTTCTGTGACACCACCCTCTCGGGGAAGAGAGGGGGTGGGAGGAGAAAGGAGGTGGGAGGAGAAAGGTTTCACAGTTTGATTAACAGCGTTATAGTCAGGGATTAATAAGAGATTGATCTCTGTGTGTATGTTTTTGTGTGAGTTATGCATGTGTGTGTTATACACAAGTGTGTGTGTTATACGAAAGTGTGTGTTATTTATGCATGTGTGTGTTTGTTATGTGTGTGTGTTATGCGTGTATGTGTGTTATACGTGTGCATGTGTGTTATGCATGTGTGTGTGTTATACCACCACTCCACCACTCCACCATTTCTCCTCCTGCCGTTATAAGGAGGTGCCAAACACACCTTGACCTTCAGGTAGCCCACCATTACCTCCCTCTGCTTCTGCTGTATCTCCATTTGACGTGGTCAGGAGTTGTCTGCTGCAGGACGCGGACGGTTGGCGTCACAGCGGTTTGTTTTTAGACAGGCGAGCTTGCTTGCGTCGCTAGCACGTGCAGAATAGAGCTGTCAATGTTGAGTCTTGATTCCTGGGTTTGGATTTGCATTTGGAGTCGGTTACTGATGCCTGACGACCAAAGTGTTCTTGAGCTGAACAGCAGGAAATGCAAACATGTGGGGTATTCTAGGTTTAAAAACCTCAAAAGGTTTGTATTTTACACATCCAAATGTCCGATATGCCCGGAAGAAACTGTGGCTGTAGGTTGTGGCTGTATTTCAATTTGTCTGGAACCAAACGCCCCCCGCCAGCTTATCAAAGCCCTCAGAAGGTTGTGTCTGGTTTCTATTCCTCTATCGCTCCATCTAATTGATATGCATATCAAGACCTTACTGCTTAAAATGATATCCAGCCCGCTGTGGTCTGTTTAATGTTCATAAAGCTGCCGAGTCTGGTGGTAGAACAGGGAACCGGTGGTGACAGGAGGGAGGCAGATGTATAGAGAGAGAAAAGGTAGACTTACAACAGACTTATAACAACCGAATGATAACAACCGAATTATAACAACCGAATTATAACAACCGAATTAAAACAAGTGGCGTATAACAACCGACTCAGATGGCTTCCAGGCGGATATAAAGAGAAAAAGAGAGGGAGAGAGAATATAGGGCTATGAGCAGCACATTAAAGGATCCCTTGGATTTGTAGTTTGTCAATACTTTGAAAGAGGGTGAGAGAGAGGAGAAGGAGAGAGAGGCCATGATAATGCAGATCAATCAATAACTAAAGAAGATACAATTTCTGTGGAAATTGTAAAGTGTGGTTGCAGTCGCACCAGCTGTATCCGGTGTCCAGCTGTGTACTGGCAGTAAGCTAACACAGATATTCTCCCGGTACTAAGCTCGCATTCTTCCGAATACAAACAAAACAATGTCCCATTAGATAGCTAGCTATGTAGCTACTCATCTCCTGCATGAATAAGACTGTCAAAAAGGACCCATGGTCAAAGTCAGTGCCATTTCATTGTCATTAACAGTACTGTAGCTAGCTAGCATTACTTGCAAACTTCAGACGCAGCAGCCATTTGCATTGTCTCATTCTGGAAAGTTTGAGTAACGTAAGTTGCTAGGCAACCAGCGTTCATTGTGGCTAACTAACCATCGGCTGCCGTGAATATAACTCAAAAACAATAAATATTTCCAAAACCTTCCAACGAAATCATCCACAAAACAGTAGCAACGCAGTCGGAGACGAGACACACGTTTTGATACCGGCCATGTCTCCGCAAGAACTGTAGGAGGAGTTAGGGTGGCTATAATAATAAATAACAAATATATGTGAGATTACAGTAGCGGGGGGCAACCCACTCAACTGCTCTTTAAAGGTGCAAGACAAAAGGAGTTGAGAGGGAGCAGAAGGGCAAAAGGGGCCAGGGAGAAGAGGACGGAAACGTTTAGAGAGGAGGTGAAGAAGGAGAACATTTGTCCTGTCTGCGAGGCCGTGAACATTTTGCTATGGTTGCCCCGGTGACAGAAGCTCCAACGACTCCTGGCTTCTAACTAGAAGATCTCCGTGGCCACTCCAATCTGCCGTGCAGTACTGGACAGCTGATGTAGTGACGGTGCTATGAATACTAGAGCTGGACAGGTGTTTCAGTGAACAGGTCTGTTGTCTGCTGTTGTGGCCTGAGAAAATCCTTGGGATTATAAAACCCCACAGAGAGACTGTTTTACCGTGTTTTCATCACAATTGATTTAAATTAAAAATTATATATTTTAACTTCAACCCTAAAGGCAACACCTAAAACCACAGAATAACCCTAACTCCAAGCCTTGAAGAAGTTCTATAAACGAGGACCGGCAAAGCGTCCTCACCGATCACGATTTGCCCGTGGGTTGACAGGAGTACACACACAACCACCCACACACACACAACCATCCACACACACACAACCACCCACACACACATACATGCACACACGCGCGCACACGGCCTGCATGAAAACAAGTCCTCTCACTCAGTGGACCCGCGCTGCGCCTGCACACACAAGTCACCCAGACAGCGGTTGGGTCGAGGGGGAGCTCCACAGCACGCCAGGACTGAGCTACAGGAAATTGCCTCAGGGAACCGCGGGCTGCAGGATTATTGACGGAGTGCTCTCTGTAAAGAAAGTAGCTGAGTGTCACGAGGGAGGAGGTGAGGGGAAGGAGAGAGAGGGGACATGTAAAGGAGAAAAGATAGAGGGAGGAGAAGAGAGGAGAAAGATAAGAGAGACGGGGGGGAGAAGAGTGGGAGAGAGGAGCCAGTGAGGGGAATGAATTGTGGCCATCTTCTGTTTGGCTGTTAAATGGTCCAGCTGCTCCCTGTGCTATTTCAGAGAAGACACAGCTGTGGAGACAGCAGAGATCTGTGTGTGTGTGTGTGCATACAGGTTTTATGGCTTGAAACGAACATTCCTGTAAGAATAGTAAAAAAAAAAATCTTACCACGTCAAAATGTTTTATTTTAGGATAGTTTTAGGGTCAAATGTAGGGTAGGGTAAGGGTTAGATGGGGGTTGGGGAAAATATGATATATAATGTGAATAATTGTATAAATATATAATGTTATAAAACGTGTGTTTAAATGTTTTTGTGTGTGCGTGTGTGTGTGTAAACTTTAAGTCCCCATACACTTATGAAAATGTCTTGGTTAATTACCCCAAATCTCCTCTAAAGGACAGCAATTACCCAGAGTGCTCTTCTCCCCACTGCCCAGGCACAACCAGTCACAGAGAAAGCATTGGACTGCTTCGGAAGTGGGCTCTGCATCACACACACACACACACACACATACACACACTCCCTGTGGATTGGACTTAGAGCAACACAAGAAAGATATTGTTGATAATGCTGTGGGACAAACTATGGAGGTTATGGCAACCTACTTCCCCAGGGGCTCCAGTGAACAGCACTATGAAGGGGAAAGGGTGGCATTTAGGCCTACACAGCAAGAACAGGAACATAGAACAGGCACTCAGTAATTAGTGGGGCAAGGTGGAGGTCAGACTGTGTATGAAACAGACAACACACGGTCATCGGTCATCTGTCTTTGATGAATGAAGAGATCGGATCAACGGGATTTATATCAGAAGTGTGTTGTCATGACTCGTTGTCACGACGATGCCTAGTGGAAGGTGGGGTGGCTGCAGTGTCAGTAATGGTTGTTGTCTAGTGGACGTGTTCACCTCTGTGTGTGAAGCTGTTGGCAAGTACTTCCTGGTTGAGAATACACCTTGATCATCGCCTGACCTCCCAGTACCAACCTGACCCTCCAGTACCAACCTGACCCTCCAGTACCAACCTGACC
>JACXGK010015662.1:0-10136 GCA_016801125.1 Novumbra hubbsi | reverse complement strand
GGGATGCCTGCCGGTTTGTGGGGGGATGCCTGCCGGTTTGTGGGGGGATGCCTGCCGGTTTGTGGGGGGATGCCTGCCGGTCCGTGGCATATCCCTCTTTAAAACATCTCATTGATTGCATTGAGTCTTCTTTCATAATACCAGTATTACACCTGTAGGCACTGCAATGTTCACTATAGGTCAGCTGGCTCATACAGTGCTTTACATTTTACTCATACGAATTTGACTCTTGTGCTAAATACTTTATGTCGGACCAATTAATGAACACTTTCACATTTGTAAATGCATTTTTCTGGTTCTTGTTAGCTAATTCTGCTTAAAGAACAGAATACAATGTATAATAATCTACAGTACAGCACTGTGAGGGCTTTTTATTTCACTGCTAAATGTTTCCAGAAAGGTTTATGTTCCTGAGAGAGCCTCTGTTGTCTCTATGTATGCGTAAAGAATACATTAAAGAATACATTAAATCGAACTTCAACCTTATTTTCAATGTCCTTTCTGATTTTGTAATCAGTCAAATCCTTGAACGGGACAACGCATGACTTCCTCCTCCTCTGAAATCCATTAAAAAAGAGCCCTTTCAGTGTGAGTGTGGTGTGTGCGGTGTGAATGCGTGCCTCTGAGCATAGTAATCCCTTCTCTATGCTAGTCACAGAACTCAAACCTGCATCCTCTGCTTTGGGTCTGGGTCTATAAACAAATAGAATGGCCTGGGGTGGGAGAAAAGCCAAACAGAACGTACCTTGCACTTCACATGCCAAAGGGCAGAGAGAGTTACCAATCAGCATGACATTTCATGCAAACCTGATATCCCTCAGACTTCAAAGTAGGCCGTCTGCCAAGCCAGGGGAGGTTTGCAGTAAGCAGGTGAACATGATGCAAGCTATTTCCATTCAATGAAGGAAGAGATGGGCATTTCTGTTTCATTTCTGTTAAAAATACTTTTTTGAACTGCTATTGAATATTTGTCTTTTGCTAAAGACTTGTGATAGGCATTTTGACTTTTGTAAAGGGGTAGGTAAAAAGATGAATAATAACCCAGAATGCTTAGCAAATATTTTTAATTACATTTAGTCATTCCTATCCAGATCCGATAAGATAATTTGCCTGCATTTATAACTGTATAATTATTATCAGTATCATCCTCTAGTTTTATTCAAACTTTTCCATGTTTAGTGGCTCTCACTCTTTCACACTTGTGCTGTTCATAATTCCTCGCTGGATCATCCAGGGACAGAGCCACATCCACAGGAAAGCTCCTCAGGTACTTTCAAACTGTTTCTGCCAGGCATTCTGGTCATTTGAGTTGAGGAAAGTTTAAATTTAACCTCCTTTACTTTATTTCCACCTCTTTCTTTCCAGTATTTGCCAATGTGGACAAAACCCTCTGCCAATCCCCTTCCACTCACAAGGCAGGCCTTGTCATTGACCTCATCTTTACCAGATGCTGTTTTTGACCTCTCATTGCAAGTCAGCTTCAGGTCTGTGAACACTACTTCCTCTCCTCTTTCCTTCGCCTCCAACTAACCACATGTTCTTGCACCGCCACAATCTTCATTCCTTTCACCCTACAACCCTCCTCTGTCCCGTTAACGTTCCCATCTGCTAAATTCCTTTTTGTCTCCTGATTCTGCCACTTCCACTCTGCTCTCCTCTCTTTCTACATTGTATGACTCTCACGGTCCCTTCTCCTCCAGGGCGGCCCTGCCCCTCCCTCTCTACGTGGCTAAGTGACTCAATGCAAGCTCACATAACTGCTGTCAACACCGTGAACGATCATTCATCTCTCCCCGCCCTCTCAAGGCTGGGTGTCTCAACCTCTTTACACACTTGAATTGCATCATCTCCAACAGGCAGCCCCTACAAGCTTCCTTCTACCAGGCCCCTTATTGTAGGACGTGGATATATCCCCTCTCCTTTTCGTTCTATATAACACGTTTACAGCGTATACGTCATATACAACTCTTTCACCCTCTTCTGATGCCCAGGTGGTGACATATCTTTGTGCTTGGATCTTGTCCATCCACCTCAAGCTCGACCTCAGCAAGACAGAGCAGCTCTTCCTCTGGGGAAGGACTATCTCCTCAAGTTTTTCCTTGGGGGATACAGGCAACGTTTCTGAGCAGGCTAATGTCATATCATTATGACACATAAGTGCATTTGCTATGAATAATATATATGGTTATTTGTAAAGTTATTGCCACGTATAAAATGTTGGCTCCCTTGGGGAGTTTTTTCTAACCACTGCAATTCAACACGGATGTTGCTTGTTCCTTGGGGTTCAGGCTAGGTGTTTTGTAAAAGCACTTCATGACAACTGCTGATGTAGAAAGTGCTTTATAAACACATTTGATTGATTGAGTTATTGTTGAAATATTATAACAGACTGAAAAAATTTCAATGTTACGTGTGATTTTCTCAAATGAAATGTTTCTGTACATAATTTCTGTGTAGTAAAATGTGTTACCCTAAAAAACTCTGTAAAGTATATATGATATATTACAGTTCACTACAAACCATATTTCAGTGTAATTTTGCCTATTAAACCTCATTTTTAATTAGGTACATTAACACTTAAAGTCACATTGACAGCTTGGTGTATGAGGATTGATAGCTTGGTGTATGACCCGTTAAACATCCTGCATTTATAAAAGTGTACTGATTTGTCCAAGAGGAAATTTACAATTGTATATATTTATATTTTGGTAGTTAAGCAGATGCTTTTATCTTGAGCCACCTACCCTTAATGTAAATTGGCCCAAGAGGAGTACCAGATTATTCTTCTGAGATGAGGTTTACTGTTGTCTTGTTTCTGTTTATGTGTGGGGAGGGTAGAATATAAGACATAAAGCTTACAAATCATCAGCGATGACACAGGGACTGACAGATCTAGCACAAGCTTTATTCTAGTTTGTGCATTGAAGCCCACATACTTTGAATATGTCATTTTAGAGCAGAGGAAAACATAAATTCAGAATGAGTCAGAACTGCTGTCCTTCCAAGCACCTAACTTTCCCTGCAAATCTTCCCCCATCCAGATTTCCTCTCATATTTGTGACCAACAGTGTCTTACTCCATCAGCCCTTGGGGAGGTCTACATTTCCCTCTTTCTTCATTGTCACTTGTCCCCGCTACACTACCATCATTGGTGCAGCCTCTGTTGTTTTTTTCCTGAGAAATATAACTCTCTGTGAAGCAAAGTAACTCACAGTTAACAAAGTGTTTCCTGATAAAGGGATTTGAGTAAATGTATAGTAACATATGAGCAGAAAAAAAAGAAAGTTGTAATTGTGTTTGTAAATGTCTCAATATTGTCAAAGACAGAGAGGTATGGTGCAGTTTTGTCAGTGTTTAGGGTTAGGGAATGCACATAGGTCATTTTTATTGTCAAAAAAATCGTTTTTTTCTTCCTTACAGCTGTATTGCTTTTATTAAGGTGTTCCTAATTTTTTATGTTATTTCTGACAGTCACAACCACAAGCCAATGTCAGCTTTGTGTGAAATAAAGTGTGCAAATAAAATGCTTTTTATTGTATAAATAAATAAAACATTCATCATTGTTTTATATACCACACAATATGCTCTCTCTAGCTCCTAAATTGCAAACTGGAATGGCTTGTTATATTACAGACAGTTGTTTGTTTGGTGTTTAAAGTTGAGTTGGTGCTGCAGTGTAGAGTTGAGGGTTTTCTATATGCTGCTTCCACTGTAAAGTTTCTTGTAACATTTTGAGAAGGGGCCTTTTTCTAAAAATGAAAACTTTTGTACAATGTACCAACAACACAGTGTATTGTTGGTCTATTTTGAAACAGAAGTCTGAAGTCTCTTAAGCATTTAAAAGACATTAATATATTGTCAGCCATGATTGCTGTAATACTAAAACAATGAATCAACAGAGATTAATAATTCAATCAATTGACAAATGTAATTACCTCAGCAAAGAAAACAGTCTAGAATAAAAGTAAAACTGTCGACAATTGTCTTGCATTTAGGCTGCCATTTAGGCTGCCAAATTAAATTTACCACAATCTATTTAGCATAATCTATTTACCACAAACTGTTTACCATAGTCTGTTCACTACAGCCAATTTACCACAGTTAATTTAGGATACTCTATTTACCACAGTCTGTTCACTAGTCTTTAAATTACTGTAGTTAATTTACAATCTCACGACCCAGAATGTCACGTCCCCATCTAGGGACGAGCCCCCACCTCTGTCATGTCACGTCCCCGTCCAGGGACACGCCCCCACCTCTTTCATGTCACTGTCACATCCCCGTTTGGGACGCGCCCCACCTCTGTCATGTTACTTTCACGTCCCCATCTAGGGACGCGCCCCCACCTCTGTCATGTCACTGTCACGTCCCGGTCTAGGGACGCGCCCCCCACCTCTGTCATGTCACTGTCACGTCCCAGTCTAGGGACGCGCCCCCACCTCAGTCATGTGACTGTCACATCCCCGTCTAGGGACGCGCACCCACCTCTGTCATGTCACTGTCACGTCCCCGTTTGGGACGTGCCCCCACCTCTGTCATGTCACTGTCACGCCCCCGTCTAGGGACCCGCCCCCACCTCTGTCATGTCACTGTCACATCCCTGTCTAGGGATGCGCCCCCACCTCTGTCATGTCACTGTCACGTCCCCGTTTGGGACACGCCCCCACCTCTGTCATGTCACTGTCACATACCCGTCTAGGGACGCGCCCCCACCTCTGTCATGTTACTGTCACACCCCCGTCTAGGGACACGCCCCCACTTCTGTCATGTCACTGTCACGCCCCCGTCTAGGGACACGCCCCCACCTCCGTCATGTCACTGTCACATCCCTGTCTAGGGACGCGCCCACACCTCTGTCATGTCACTGTCACGTCCCCGTTTGGGACGTGCCCCCACCTCTGTCATGTCACTGTCACGTCCCCGTCTTGTGACGCGCCCCCACCTCTGTCATGTCACTGTCACGTCCCTGTCTAGGGACGCGCCCCCACCTCTGCGTGCGACGTGGCCGGAGTTCTAGTCCTCACCGTTGGTGTTGTCCTGTTTCCCATGTCCTGTGAATGTGCGCTTCCCTAATTCCCTACAGGTGCAACCTGTTGAACAGACATATAATCCCTCCTGTGTCTTGTCCTTGTGTCCGTTACTGTTACATGTGAGTGGAGAGCACTTGCACAGTAGCACTGCTTTCATATTTCAGCGGATGCACTGGTTCTCTGTGCCCTTGTGTTTATTTATTATTCACCTGTGTGCTACTGAGCACCCTTTAGTTGTGTTCTCCTCCTTCGGGAGGGTTCACCAGTGTAATAAAGACTCTGCAATGCAATTTGGTCCTGTCTCTCCTACGCGTCACACAGAATTATATAGTTGTGATAACTACCCATTTTAGACTTTAGACTTCTGGGACTAGATCACAGAGGAGATAAGGAATGGAGACGAATGAATGAAGTTAATGTTTGGACATGGCTGAGATTTAAAGTAGAGAATATTTGCATTATAATATAAATCCTTACACAGATCCTTTGTCACATCTTGCCTTGGCCCTGCTACAGCAAGCAAACCTGCCTAATACCAAACTTACCCAACTATCTTGGATTGTATTCTTTTCTACTGTCATTTTTGCCACTCGTTTGCATTAAAGGAAATACTTCAGCGGCAAAAGAAAAGTTCATTAGAGTCACCAGCCTCAGAAATTGGCAATTAAACTGTACCTCAGATTGCAGCTTAAATAATTGCTTCACAGAGTTTAAGTAACAGACACATCTTAGCATCAACTATTCAGATGAGACTGCATGAATCCAGCCTTCATGGTCACATTTTTGCAAAGTAACTACCACTGAAGTACACCAATAACAAAAAACAGAACGAGATTACAAACTCATGAAGCTGTATAGGAAAATGCTAAGAGTGTGCGAAGCTCTCATTAAGGCTACGGGTGGCTACTTTGAAGAATGTAAATAGTTTTTAGATTTATTAAACACTTTCTGGGTTTTTACATTATTCCATATGTGTAATTTCATAGTTTTGATGTCTTCACTAATATTGAAAATATGCAAATGCTCTAGAATTATTTTATGTTTTTATTGGCTTGCCCTGGAGTGAACGTGAACGTGAAGTGGTGCAAACCACATTTAATAGGATCAGGAGGCATCTAATTTATGCATTTTTCCCTAAAGCATGGAAGAATCAGTTCATGATCAAATGAGTAAGTAAGCCATTTTGTGGTCAACATGTCATTTTACGACATTCCTTGCTAATTTAAAGAATGCGCTCTACTCATTTTCTTTGTCTCCTATGTTGATTCTTTGGAGGACAT
This sequence comes from Novumbra hubbsi, assembly GCA_016801125.1. Classification (NCBI taxonomy): domain Eukaryota; kingdom Metazoa; phylum Chordata; class Actinopteri; order Esociformes; family Umbridae; genus Novumbra; species Novumbra hubbsi. The sequence goes on along the minus strand of JACXGK010015662.1, from coordinate 3,826 downwards.
GAGGGTTTGGCCCACACCTCCAGAGTACCAGGCTCAGAAGACTAGTTGCTGTCCCTATCCAAAGCCCCCTTGGTTGTGTTGCAGATCAAGACACTCTGCCACTCTGCTGATCATCCACCCCAGTTGTCCCTGGCCTTGTCCGTCTGGGGGCTTCTGACCTGGATTATGTTTTATATACTGTGGGCTAAGCCCACATGCATCTATTACCTGGCACAGCCATAAGACGACTGGTTACTCCTCCGAGCCAGTGTTTATTCCAAAATGTTGACCCTTTTAGGAGGTTTTTCTTAGCCACGGTGCTTCAACACTTTTGTTGCTTGTTCTTTGGGGTTTCAGGCTTGGTGTTTCGCAGTGACAACTGCTTATGTAAAAATGACTTTTTAAATGAAGTTGAGTGATTGTTTGATTTCGGGTCAAATTGTCTGACCTATCAATTGAGCTACTCCCAGACCAAAAGTCTTGTAATATTAGTTAATATATACACTGTTCAAGAAAATTATGGCGTGATGAACTAAATATATTAAAGATCTTGTACCATGTATAATTAGTTGAAAACAAAATTACATGACAGCGGGCCATGGAAACCAAAATCACCAACTCATTGAGGGCAGGATTCAAACTCACACTGGAAAAGTTGGGCTGTTCCAACTTGCGTGAATTTCACAGCTGCGTAATTTGTCTCAGTTGTGTGTAAGGCCCGCATGTGCCTGTATGCACTCCGGACAATGTCTGGGCCAGCTTTTGATGGCGGATGGTGTCCTAGCAGGATCTCCTCCCAGACACAGATCAGGGCATCAGTAAGCTTCCTGGACAGTCTCTGGCGCTACTTAGCTGCGTCGGATGCATCGACTGTTAAAGTCCCAAGGGTTCTCAATTAGATTCAGGTCTGAAGAACAAGCCAGTCAATGGCATCAATGCCTTTGTCATCCAGAAACTTCCTACACACTCTGGCCACAGGAAGTCGGGCATTGTCCTGCACAAGGAGGGATCCCTAGTCCACTGCACCAGCATAAGATCTGACTATGGGTCTGAGGATTTAATCCCGGTACGTAACAGCAATCCGTTGAATAGCACATAGAGGTCCATGCAACAAAACAGGTGACATTTATTCACAATTGCTTATGCTTCCTAACTGGATTGACTTGGTGTAATCCTGAGATGATTACCTGTTCCCTTCATTTCTTTTAGCAGTGTGTATATATATATATATATATATATATATACATATACATATATTTAGGTGCCATAAATGCACTTGTGAGCAACGTGTTACTGTGAGGAAACTTGATTGTGTGTTTTCTGTTGGTTTGGTTGGAGACTTCTAGCAGCTACTGTGGATACGTGTCTCAATTTGTGCTTTGCGCCATGTCATGAGCTCTGATTGGTGGCTGTGTTTCTGCTTGGTGGTCCTGATAAGGAGTTAGCCTGTTAGCACTGCGTGCGCAGACCGCTCACCGTGCTGCTGAATGGATCTCTATCTGGTTTCCCATTAATAGCTTGCTACGGTCATGCTTGGGGCTCCCTTTTTGGCTCCACAAACTTAGCTTACTTCTCAGCTTACTAGAATGTAGTAGGGTTAGGAACGAGTTAGACCTCTCTGGAAGAAAATGTGGGGAGAGAATGGGGGAGAGGGGGCCATGAGTTATTTTTCCCCATGGGCTCATCGTAATCTAGTTACGCCACGTGACTAGATACATTGAATTTATAACTTTTCCAACAGACATAAAATGAGGAATATAATTGCCTACAATCTTTCAGGAAATGTAGGGTTACTTGTGGATCATAGAGTTGATATAATTCATTAGATTAATCCCATTTACTCAAATATTTACCGGTCTCTTGAGCCACATCTACGCCCGCACAAATGTACCTGCATGAATACTCATTTCCTTGCCCTGCAGCCTCAGAATATACTACTGTTTCCAGTTATTGATGTTTAAATTTGATTTTAAATAGTCAGCAAGCACTGCTATTTCGGTCTGAGAGGAGTTGTCTATACAAATCTTGCAACTGAATTGACAAAGCAAAAATTATTTAATTAAATACACAGAAAAACAGAAGGGAGAGCAATTGGCAATGTCTTTGTATGCACTGGACAGTGTCTGATTCCACTGAGACTGATGGTCTGACTGCCTTGTGAGACTTGCACATTGCTCATTCAGAATAATTCAGAAATTTCTTTTTTAAATACCATTCAAACAATATTCTGTTCGCTGAAATGCCTGTTGTCTTTGGGATCTCTCTAATTCTCTTAAATAAATTAGCGAACTTAAGAGATATAAGCATTTATTAATCATATTTTTGAACATTCGGCCAGAGGGCGGGAGAGTGGTTTTTGCACAATGTCAATAGATATGTGAGACAAAATTACGTTTCAGTTTTGATTTTGTGAGGCAGTCCATGTAACAAAATATTTAATAATAAGCTGAAACATTACATTCCGTGTCACCGTTCTCCAATGCACACTCCACTGGCTTCCACTTGAAGCCTACATCCACTCCCCACAACCCCACAAAACCATAGAGCCTGCCCCGGTGGTACCAAGGGACTTTCCCTCCCTACCCCTCAAGTAAGCCCAAACCTTCCACACCAACCCCACCTGTCCTTGCTGCCCTCCAGTCTGTTGGCCGTCCCACAATGCATGCGAGGCATCAGAAAACCCATCGGAAACTGCCAATCTTCCAGAAGCATCTGAGAACGTACCGCATCTGGGAGAATTCCCCCATCTCCTTTTTTTTTGTTGCAAGCCAATGCACCAACTACACCGATGTAGAGACCTCACCCTTTCATCAGAAGAATTACCTGCAATCCAAATCCCCATGAAAATGTCACGGTTCAAGTGTGCAGCAGGTGGTTTCAAGAGGGGAATGCTCTCATCTATCTGTTTTAACAGGCTAGAATCCTGGCACCCCTGTATTGCCTTATGAGTATGATTTCTGGGCGTGGTGGTAGTTTTCAGGTGAGTGGTTCAACTGAAAAATTACAATAACACATTTCTATATATATATATAACAACCTTTATTGGTGCCAAACTACTGGAAGTTGATACAGAGATCTTATATAGCACAAATAGTATGCTGAAGCCAAGCTTACCAGCTTTGGGTGCCATTTGTATGCTCCAGTTAATATCAATTATTGAGATCAGTCATTATACAGCTGAGCTGCTACCTCTTGACATCACCTGGATAACATAACCATTAGTGTCGCGCTGATGAAAGCCCAAAGCACTCCCAGAATCTGAAGAAATCACAATTTCCTCTGAGAGGTTGTTCATTCACATAATGTATTTTGTCTCGTTTTACAAACACACCAAACTTTGTTTTCAGTCGGGAAACATTTTACTTCAACGCGCCCCTTGGTTTTAATACAATGTCCCCATTTCAGGAACTCCTTGGTGGATGACTATACAAAAACCTAATTTCTGAAAAAGCAGGGGAATTATTGAAAGTGATTTGTGACGCGAGACAATATAAATCATTTCATAATTATAATAAGTTTGAATGAAAGGATTTTTCAACGTTATAGGTATCAGGATTATGACGGGGGGGACCCAAAGGCAGACAGGATCCAGGTAAGTGCGTTGTGTGTGTACACAAAATGTTCGTGGTCAAACACAGGCGTGGGTCTGCAACGGGACTAGTGGGTGTGTGTCAGACGACGGGCAGAGACGTGGTCGGTGGGCAGGCGAAGGTCGGTAACGGGGCTAGCGGGTGTGTGTCAGACGACGGGCAAAGACGTGGTCGGTGGGCAGGCGAAGGTCGGTAACGGGAACTCAAGAGACAGGCAAGGTACTGGGCTAGGAAACAAGGACTATGAAACGCTGGAT
>JACXGK010015661.1:0-10138 GCA_016801125.1 Novumbra hubbsi | reverse complement strand
TGTTTGAACTGGCAACTGGGCAGTGAAAACCAGGAACTTAAATAGGAGCGCTGATAGATGATGAGGGACAGGTGTGCGTAGTTGGCAGTGTGCTTGATGACGGTGGTGCTTGGTGACAGAGGTGTGTACCGTGGCCATAGGCCACTAGAGGGGGTGGCAGGACCAGAAACAGAGTCAGGTCAGGGCGGAACCGTGACAACAATCTTCTAAACTAGAACTACACTTGAGCCATTGAGCATTTGGCATTGGAATGACACATTGACTTATATCCATTAGCAGTGTTGTTCCATACTTATTTGCTTCACATTCTGTCATGTGAATTATAACATTAATGGAAAAAGTTGATATGAGGGTTTATGGTTAGCAGGTAGAATATAATTTTGACCTGCGGATTTCAAGGGAACCTGCTTGTATTGTATTTGTGCAATAACATGTGCTGTATGGGCCCAGAACATAATCCAGCATCTTGATGATTACAACACACAGTGTATGGAAATGGATTGTTAAAATTGTCAACATAAAATGAGCTCTAATCAGCAAATTAACTCAAGTACAGCGGTGGCCAGAACTTTTGAGAATGACAAGTATTGGTTTACACAAAAATTGCTGCTGCAGTGTTTTTAGGTATTTTTGACAGATGTTACTATGGTATACTGAAGTATAATTACAAGCATTTCACAAGTGTCAAAGGCTATCAATGACATTACATTACATTAACTACATGCAAAGAGACAATATTTGCAGTGTAACCCTTCTTCAAGACCTCTGCAATTTGCCTTGGAATGCTGTCAATTCATTGCTTGGAGTTTGTCAGAATTTTCAGGTTTTTGTTCATCCACCCACCTCTTGAGGATTGACCACAAGTTCTCAATGGCATTAAAGCCTGGGGAGTTTCCTGGCCATGTACCCAGAGCCACGTTTGCCTTATAGCAATTTGCTCGTCATCAAACTGTTCTTGGATGGTTGGGAGAAGTTGCTTCCAGAGTATATTTTGGTACCATTCTTTATTCATGGCTGTGTTCTTAGGCCAAATTGTGAGTGATCCCACTCTCTTGGCTGAGAAGCAACCCCGTAGTGCTCACCTTTTCTTCTCCAGGCAAAAGTGTATCCGGATGCCTGGGATTCATCAGAGACAATGGCTTCATCCCAGTCCTCAGCAGTCCAATCCATGTACCTTTTGCAGAATATTTGTATGTCCCTGATGGTTTTCCAGGACATGGGGCTTCTTTGCTGCCCTTGACACAAGGCCATTCTCAAAGTGTTTGCCTCACCGTGTGTGCAGATGCACTCACACCTGCCTGTTGCCATTCTTGAGCAAACTCTATACTGGTGGTGCCCCAATCCCGCAGCTGAATCAACTTTAGGAGACAGTCCAGGTGCTTGCTGGACTTTCTTGGGTACCCTGAAGCCTTCTTCACAACAAATGAACCTCTCTCCTTGAAGTTCTTGATGATCCAATAACTGGAAGATGTAGGTGGCAGAAATATCCTTGATCTTACTAGCAGCAATATCCTTGCCTGTGAAGCCCTTCTTGTGCATATCAATGAGGACTGCTTGTGTTTTCTTAACAGAGCAAGATCAATTATTTCAAGCCCCACCTCAATCAGCATGAGAGTGATCTCCAGCCTTGTCTTCTTCAACACTCATACCTGTTTTGAAGAGAGGATTACTGACATGAAGTCGGCTGGTCCTTTTGTGGCAGAGCTAAAATGTAGTGGACATTTTTTCATTTGCAATGAATTGCAATTCATCTGCTAACTTTTCATGACATTCTGAAGTATATGCAAATTGCGATAAAAAACTGTGCAGCAGACTTTGTGAAAATGTTTGTGTCATTCTCAAAACTTTTGGCCACAGCTGTATGTTAATTTATGCACTCAATACATGCTCCTTTTGCACAAATTACTGCATCAATGTGGCATGGCATTGAGGCAATCGGCCTGTGGCAGTGCTGATGTATTATAGTAGCCCTGGTTGCAATGATAGCAGCTTTCAGCTTGTCTGTGTTGTTGTTTCAGGTGTATCTCATTTTTCTCTTGACAATACGTTGATTGTCTATACAATTCAGGGCAGTCGAGTTGGCTGGCCAGTCAAGCACAGTAATACCAAGGGTTGCAAATCAGTTGTTTTGGCACTGTGGGCAGGTGCCAAGTCCTGCTGGAAAAGACTCATCTCCATGAAGCTTGTTTGCAGATGGAATCATGACGTGCTCTATAATCTCTGGGTAGACGGCTGCATTCTGGACATGATAAAACACAGTGGACCAATATCAGCAGATGACATGGCACCACAAAGCATCACGGATTGTTGAAAGTTCACACTGGACTTCAAGCAACTTGGATTCTGTGCATCTCCACTCATTCTTCAGACCTTGATTTCCAAATGAAATGCAATATTTAGTTTAATCTAAAAATGTAATTGAATTGCTTTCAATCACTGAGTAACGGTCCATTTATTGTTCTGGTGTTTGCTCTGGTAAGATGATTCTGACATTGTTTCTGGTTCAGGAGTGACCTGACACTAGGAATGCAACATTTGTAGTCCATTTCCTGGACACGACTGTACGTGGTGGTTCTCGATGCTCTGACTCCACTCATTGTGAACTCCCCCAAGTCCTTGAATCGGCTTTGCTTGACAATCCTCTCAAGACTGGGGTCATCCCTGTTGCTTGTGAACCTTTTGATCCGAATCACTGTGGAAGAAAAACTTTTCCACAATATTCAAATTGGTGACAACCTGTATTGACATCCTGTGTATTTTCATAGAATACCACCAGGTCCAGAATTCATAGCAAATGTAGATGCCGCACACCCCAGCAAAATGACTGTAGGAATAAACTCTACTTTGCTTGAAAATAGTTATGACCAAGTATCTACATTTTTATAACACCACTGTATTGTGTACAAGTATTTGCCCCATTCTAGATTTCCTCTATAAATAATAATAGCATTTTAAAGCGCTTTTCAAGATACCCAAGGATACGGAACCATACAATTCTGTAAAATTAAAATCACAGAAAAAACACCCTAATAAAACCGGCGCTAATAAAAGGTTAAACAATGGGAAAAGCTAACCTGAAAAAGTCTTGAGACTGTTTTTAAAAGTGATGATAGAGTCTGAGTTGTGTGTTGTTGAAGGGAAAGTGTAGCGGCGTTCCATTGACCTATATCAAAGTTGTACGTCCATAAAATGCCACTGAAGCAGCTGGCTTTATGCAGACAAAAGAAAGTACAATCTTTCAAAAAGTTCAAAACAGAAACGTTTTCTTATTTGAATAGAATTATTTATTGAAGTCACTAAACATTTCAAACCTTGTTCCATGTAGCTTTCCTAATGTTCTAATTACTGTTCTCCTTTCTTCTTGTCACGTCCCCGTCTAGGGACGCGCCACCACCTCTGCGTGTGGTGAGCCGGCGCGCGACGTTGCCGGAGTTCTAGTCGTCATCGCTCGTGTTGTCCTGTTTCCCATGGCCTGTGAATGCGCCCTTCCCTAATTCCCTACAGGTGCAACCTGTTGGCCTGCCTTATAATCCCTCCTGTGTCTTGTCCTTGTGTCCGTTATTGTTACATGTATGCGGAGAGCGTATGCACGTTTGCACTGCTTTAAATATCCAGCGAATGCGCTGGTTCTGGGTGCCATTGTATTTTATTATTTACCTGTGTGCTACCAAGCACCCTTTTTGTTTGGTTCTCCTCCTTTGGGAGTATTGCCTTTAAAGAATAAAAACACTACAACGCACCTGCGTTTTGGTCCTGCCTCACCTACGCATCACACTTCTCCTTTTCTTTCTCTTTTCTTTTGATGTTCTGTTGATCTGGTGTTCTGGTAAAGAAAACATGTGTTCCCCTAGCCAGCTGCTTGCCCTTACCTTAATTACAGGCTTACTTATATTACCCGTGGCTGCTCCTTGTGCCCAAAACAATAAACAACTATGGATGATAAATGGCTTCTACAGAGAGATTTACACAATTTAGGGGCAGTAGCACAGAAAGCCTGATCACCCATTGTACAAAGTCTAGTTTTTTGAACACTGAGAATTCCAGAGTTGGAGGAGCGGAGACTACGAGATGAGGTTTGTATGTTAATGAGGTTGAAGAGGTAAGAGGGGGAAGGGACATGGAGGGCTTTGTAGGTAAGAAGCAGTATCTTATAATGTATACAGAAGTTGATGGGGAGCCAATGAAGGTTGTTGCAGCGTGGGAGTAATGTGTTCCCAGGGTTTGGTGCGTGTGAGGTCTAGCAGCCAAGTTCTGAACATGTTAAAGCCTGGCCAAAGCTTTTTTTGACACCCTCAACAGGAACCTATTGCAGTAGTCCAGATGTGATGTTACAAACGCATGTATGAGGGTCTTGGCATCTGGGTCAGTGAAAGATGAGCAGAGCCTGGATTATTTTTGGGGCTGAAAGAAGTTCGACTTGGTGATCAACTTAATGTGTGGCTCGAAGGAGAGAGGTGGATTAAATATTACTCCATGATTATGGACTTCAGAAGATGGGCAGATGGAACAGCCATCAATAGACAACACCAAGTCACCAACGTCCTTTAGAAGAGCCTTGGAAGGTACCACCATGACCTCAGTTTTATTACTATTGAGTGATGAAACAGACATCCAGTTTTTGCCCTTGCTTCTTGAGGGTTGGTGTGACTGCAGCCATTGAGGGGAAAAACAACACCAGACTACGGAACAATTCACTATGTTTGCCACAAGAGGGCACAGGGAAGGCATGCAGGCCTTGACCAGGGATGTAGACATGGGATCCAGTGAGCAGGTGGAGGCTTTTGCTCTGGTGATCAACCAATGTAGGTGTCATCAACAGCAGAGAAGGTGGATATACAGCAGTTCAGTGGGAAGGTTGCAGAGGTATAGTTAGCCAGATACTGAGCCAGAGACAGTGTGGAGGATTTGTTGGTAAGGAGGAGTTGTTGGAAAACAGACTTAATCTTAGATTGAAAGAACTCCAGAAACAAATTACATATGTTGTACAGAGCCAGTGTAAAATTAATAATTCAGGGGCCGAAGTAGCCGGTTGATAGTGGAGAAGAGAGTTCTCAGGTTTCCTTTGCTGGTATTTATGAAGTTGGAGTAGTAGAATGATTTTGCCTTGTTTTGAGCATCCTTCTATTTATGCACATGCTCTCCAGGTGGACTGAGAGACCAGACCTTTTATAAAGCCTCTCCAGTTGACGGCCAGCGGACTTCAACAAACGCAACTCAGGGGTATACCAGGGAGCAGACACCGCAAAAGAGACACACTTTGTCTTCAGAGGGGCAACCGCGTCAAGGGTAGAAGAGAGGAGTATGTCATAATGAAACACCAACTCCTCGTTAAAGAGAACCATGCTGTTGCTTGTTTGAAGCATGTTTTCTAGAACATGTACTGACAGGCTTAATGTGGGGAGCCGCACCCTCGTCCAAATCGAGTAGATATTACAGTCCCTTGACCTGTTGTAAATATATTTCCTCTGCTAGCCCTTATGGCAGTAGGGCACCTGGCGAATAATTCCCCAAAATGTGTTTAGAGAAAGTGAGGCTTTTAGCCATGCAGGTTTAAAACAAAACAGTTCAGCAGCAAAGTACCTGATCCGCATTATCTGGAAACCCTAACCAAGCCTGAGAGATACCGATTAGTTGTATCAGATAAATGCAGTTGACACCTTACGTTCAATACATTCACACTCCATTGCTATTTCAACACTGATTTCAGTTGTCTGAGTCTCGCTATTTATTTGCCTTGTCAGTTTTGTTCCCTCTTGTGTTTTTTCCTGTTATATTGCCATCCTTGCATTCCTGTTTTTTGCCCAGCTTGTTTTGATTACTTTACTCCCCTTCTCCCTTTTTACGCTCATAAAGCCTTTGGGTCTTCAAAAAAAGGGTGAACCATTACCCACAATGGCAGTGACAACCCATCCAGGAAGTAACAAAAAAGCACAGGGCAAAACTTTTGAAACTGCAGGCCTCTCTAGCCTCCACTAAGATTAGCCTTCATAATTTAACGGAAATAGACATTCGACACGTTATTCTTTTCGGACAACTGTCCTCTACAACGGGAAAAAAACCGTAGGCTTCTATCTTTAGGCAATCCGGAGTTATGAATAGAAATGTATCACCATGATTTGTTTTACAAAATATTTAGCCAATCGGTCTAGGAGGGTTAACAATAAGAAACCGACTGGACAAGAATGCAATTCATTGGAAAAAGGCTGAAAACACTGCTAGCTAACAGACCCATTAGCAAAATACATTGATGTTGCAAATAATGTAAAGGCGCATAACCAGTTATTACGTTCAGGTGGGCAAAAAAGTTTTTACACAGGCCCTTAAAGCTTTGTTTTATAATATTGCTGAATGAAATTGATGGGAATTACTACTCTGTTGTTTTGTTTACAGTTCACAAGTTGTCATAATATGTTCTATTTAAAATATACTTAATTGTGTTTATTGCTTTATTTGAGTGATTCTACCAAAAGTAAAAAATGTGATTAATCACAGGTGATTGATCACAGGCAAATTCCCAGCCCTAATATATATATATATATATATATATATATTAGTCCTGTTTAGATTGAACAGGGGTGCTCTTCCACTGTATGCCTAGCAAAGATCTACCCACAATCCCACCAATAGAGTGTATGTCACATATGCAGAGTACATTTGCAGCATTCATTTTCCCAAGGTAATTTAGAGAACAGCGGCATAAATCTCTTTCATACCCCAGTTTCCATCTACCAACATAAATAAGCTGTTTGAAGACGGACGTGTACAACACCTACAGTAGACATGCAGACAGATCTTATCTGCGGATATTCGAGGCCCACTACATGGGTTACTGAATCCCTGTGGGGTCAATGCAGGATGTCCATGAGGAATTCAAAACCTTCCAGTGCCTCATGAACATGCATATGTCCCGCCGGGTATATGCCACCATTTACCTGAACAATGTGTTAGTCACTGCCAACCCCAAGAAATGGTATCTGGGACAGCTTCCTGAGGTATCCACCGAGGCCGGCTGAGGTTGGAAGCGGTGTGGTCCATTCCCCAGCCCACAACCATGACCCCAAGTATTTTCATACTTGTGGATGGTTATTACCGGTGGTTTGCCGTTACTTCTCGTCTGTAGCCGCTCCCCTGACAGGCCTGACTAAAAACAGGCTAGCCAGAGAAGATCCAGTGGTCCAACAATGCCTATAGAGCCTTCACTTGGAAATAGCTTGATACTTTGTATATGCTGGAACATGTTTGTTTTCTCATTTCAGGCTGCAAGGAAACAAAAGGTAAACATTTTGAAAGGAGGTGGGGGCTTTGTATACCCACTGTATAAAGCAAAAATTGGGAATACGTCTGAAATTTGACTTTGATACCAATGCTAGGTTTACAGGTTCATAACAAAATATACGATATTCAAATTGAATGCTCAATACTAAAAACAATACAGCCAAACAAATTATTGACAAATATTTTTTTTTTTAAACAATGAACAAAAATACAGAATAGAAATACCAATATAAAACCATATTACATGAGAAAAATATCTTCACTTTGTTTCAAAATTTAAATACCAAAATAAATGCACAATTGTCACGTCTCCGCCTAGTGGCGGCCTCTCCCCTGTGCGCGCGGTCCCCCAGCGTTCGACGTCGCCGGCCTTCTAGGCACCACCGTCCGTGTTCGTCTTGTTCCCCATGTCCTGTGAACGCATCCCTCCCTAACTCCTTTCAGCTGGCACTCATCAGCTATGTATATAATCCCTCGTGTGTCTTGTCTCTGCGTTCGTTATTGTCTTTCTGTTTCGTGTGTGCACTATAGTGCTACGTAGTGACTTCGTTTCACATACAACCTCTTTTGAAAGAGATTTCACGGCATTCGTTATTAGACGGTGCCGTGGTATTATTGCTGGTATAAAACACCTATCGCCTATCTCAGTTTGGTCCAATCCTTCACGACACCTGACAGAATAACGAACCAAACGAATGGACCAAGCAGGGGCTACGCAGTCACCGGTGTTGGAACAACGGATGGCTGATCATGACATCATGCTGGGTCAGCTCCGGGACGCGGTGACAGAAATCCTGCAGCGACTACCACTACCCACATCACCACCCACAGTCAGTGCACCCAGTCCCAGCGGAGCCACCTTACCGCTTCCCCGGCTGTACGCCGGACGGGCCTCGGAGTGTCAAGGATTCCTTTTACAACTGGACCTTTCCTTTAACACCCGACCAAATGCTCCGTCGGATCGGGAGAGGGTCTCATCTCTTATGTCGTGCCTCACGGACAAGGCCTTAACCTGGGCTAACGCGGTGTGGAGAAGGGCCGGCCCTGAACTGGACCACTATAGCACGTTCGTGCAAAAGTTCCGGCAGGTCTTCGACCACCCCCGACAAGGCCGCGAGGCCGGGGAGCGCCTGTTCCTATTGCGTCAGTCTGGACGCACTGTGCAGGAGTTCGCTCTGGAGTTCCGGACTCTAGGCAAAGAGTTGGGATGGTGTGAGAGAGCGCTCCGGGACGCATTCGTCCACAGTCTCGACGGAGCTAGCGTGCTGTGACGCCACCGCATCCTTGGAGGAGCTCATCTCCATGGCCATTCGTCTGGACAACATCCTTTGGAGTTGGGTCCGGCGACCATTGCCCAGCGAACCACTGCTGCGGCAAGCACCAGGAGCAGAGGCCATGGAGATGGGTTCGTCGGTGAGCCGAGTGCGGGGTCCATTTCCACGTCGAGACGCGAGTACTGGAGCCTCTTTGCAAAACATCAGTTCCCCAGTTTGCGCCGGTGTCTCGCCATGATCGATTCAGGGGCACCGGGCAACTACATTGATATTGGCTTGGTTCGCAAATTGCACATTCCCCTGTTGCCTGTCACACCTCCCATTCCCATTTGTTCTGTAGATCAACGGCCTTTGGGTTTGGGTAAGGTGTGCCAGGTGACCACTCCATTACGCATGCAGTGTGGCTCTCACGGCGAGTCCGTCTCCCTGTATGTGGTGGAGGCCCCCCATTTTCCCATCATTCTGGGTCTGCCGTGGCTTGCCCTACATGATCCTTCCTTTTCATGGTCGCGGAGGGTTCTCACGGGATGGTCTCAGGGGTGTCAGGGTAAATGTTTGGGCATGACTGTTTGTGCCACGGCGGTGGAAAGTCCGCCCACTTTTTCCTCAGACTACCGGGATCTGGCACGCGTCTTTTCTAAGGCACAGGCCAGGCGGTTGCCTCCACACCGTCCGGGGGATTGCGCGATTGATCTTCAATCTGGTTGTGCTTTACCCAGGGGGCGAGTTTATCCCTTGTCCATGGCTGAGACGGAGACGATGTCCGCTTACGTCAAGGAAGCACTGGCACAGGGATATATTCGCCCATCCACGTCACCCGCCTCCTCTAGTTTCTTTTTCGTAAAGAAAAAGGATGGCGGCTTACGCCCGTGCATCAACTACCGAGCACTGAACGACGTCACAGTGAGATTCACCTACCCGTTACCGTTGATTGGTCCGCTTATGGAGACGATGCATGGGGCCCGGTTCTTTACGAAACTGGACTTGCGGAGTGCCTATAATTTAGTGCGTATCCGTAGTGGAGACGAGTGGAAGACTGCATTTAGCACCACGTCTGGGCATTACGAATATCTGGTGTTGCCCTATGGTTTGATGAATGCTCCGTCTGTGTTTCAATCTTTCGTTGATGATATTTTCCGGGACATGCTTGGTCGCGGTGTGGTTGTGTATATCGATGACATAGTGATATATTCGACTTCGCGATGTAGAATTCAAACTACTTCCCCCGAGTCCTGAATCAGAGAATGTCCACACGGTCAGCTATTTCCAAAGTAAACGCCTTTATTACAGATATATCTGGAGATCGTTCCCCACAATACAGCTAGGAAGATCTGAAGTCCGTTCACATCGGACACATTTTATGTAGCCTATTCTTCCCTCAGTCATTGTCTCGAAATTGATGAACGAGCTTCCATGGGGCCCTCTGCTGGCCTCGGAGGCCGACGAAGAAGACAGTTGAGGGGGTAGGCTGGCACCAGTAGATCTGACCTTGGCTAGCTCTTGCTTCCATCCTCCTCCTTGTCTTTAATCGCTTGACTTATAGTCCTACCTCTGGAATGTACTTATTAACATTTACGACCTCCAGCTGG
>JACXGK010015660.1:0-10157 GCA_016801125.1 Novumbra hubbsi | reverse complement strand
GCCCATGTTTGGGGAGGGGTCAAAATGCATACAAGAGCCCATGTTTGGGGAGGGGTCAAAATGCATACAAGAGCCCATGTTTGGGGAGGTCTCAATATGCATACAAGAGCCCATGTTTGGGGAGGTCTCAATATGCATACAAGAGCCCATGTTTGGGGAGGGGTCAATTTGCATACAAGAGCCCATGTTTGGGGAGAGCAGCATGCGATTGGTCAACTCGTTTATATGCTGTAGATTTATTTTGTTTCACTCATTTGAGTCACAGAAATTGTGTTTTCCTGTTGCATTCAGAACATTCAAACCACATCCAGAAAGAGTAATGAAAAGATTTTCCCACTTAGATCTTGGTTTTCTGTATGCATTGGGTGGAACATCATTTCCCAATGTGTTTTATATTGACCACATAAAGCTGCTTTCATATTGGATCATATCAAACTTTGATTCTTTTTCCATATAACCTTCATGCACATGGTAAAATACACGGGAACATTGTATCTTTTACCACGTTTCCAATTCTACAGATAAGCCCTGAAATGCAACCAGATGAACCGCAATATTCATACAGTAGCTGATTTATGATGATTAAGTTGTAAAGTCAGCCCAATACCTAGAGTGTAATGTTTTCAGAACAACCAATCGCACTTTGCTGTCTTATGATTGTCAGATGAAACAGCAAATGGGTCAGGTTGATGATCTAACATGCACCAGAAGTAGCACTTTGAAATTACTTTGATCATTGTGCCTTTGATACAAACAATACAACATGTGTCCCGAACCTCATTGTTAATGTTTCATTATTTTGCATTGGAACACATTGCAGATATCTGCAACAGAAACCCCCCCATGAAAAATTGAAGAACTATCAAACAGCAACATTTCCCTTATGGGGTATATCAACTTTTAAAACGTGCATTTAGGGAATAAACACTTTTCATATTTTCAAATAGAATGAGTCTTCCAAGACATGTGAAATTGAGATGTTTTTCAAAGGTATGGTGTAAAACCTGGTTTTAAGAAACAAGAGTTTGATTGGAGCCTTTTATTTCGGTTTCACGTGTAAAAGACTACAGTGGTCTGTTTATAATTAATTTGTTTTGATGCCTGACTTTGGGATTGGAATGGTGACATTGGAATTTGGGAAATACCCCTTTCATTTGGAATCTGTGGTTTTGATTTTCATCAACCACACTGGACTAAACATGAACCAAAATGTGTTATTAAAAATTATCTAAAGATACTGTGTTGACTGCTAAGACGTGCTAGCTATAAGTTTAGTTGAGATCCTGGTCTGTCCAGCAAACAACGTTTTGGGTTTTATTCATTGGTGTACACCATAGCAGTGTTTTGGCACCAAACATTTTAACCAAGTTTTCCTCGCTATTTAAATGTGTATTATTTTATTTGAATTTGGTATCTGTTTGGTGTCTAGTGAATTTGACATGGTGTTTTTTTTTCTGAAAACATAATCCATGTGAACATTGCTGGTGCATTGCTTCCAAGCCCAAACCTGCCCCTACAGATACTGCCACAAGCAGTTTTGTAAACCTTATACGATTTCATGAAATTAGTACTTCTTATGATTTGCTATTTAATTTTCCATTATTGCTATCGCACAAGTCCAATCTGCAGATATCTTAGCAGGTTTGGTGGATTTGAGGTGTAAGAGTTAATTTTTGTTTTGAGAAACCCTTGCTTAGTTTTTCCATGTCTATTGTTAATTAAAAACAATATGTAACCATAATTGTCCGTATTCCAAAATTCCCACATTAAACCTCACAACAGAAAGGACATTGTTCATGCTGTAACAAATTATGTTTGTTGTTAACCTTTTCAAATAGCATTTATCATTTGGGGAATGTAATGAAAAGTGTCTGAAAATATCTTTAGTATCTGTTACATGCCCATGTAAATTATTCCATACATGTGAGAGTAGGAGCACTTTATAGCATAAGAGTAAATGGGAAGTACAGTCATTTATACAGTGGTCATAAATGCAGACCAAGCAAGGCATTGACCTTCATGTCTACATTCTGAATAACATTTAATCATAAGACTGCTGTAGATGATTTGTGCCTTTTGCAGTCCAGAGTTTTCTCAGCCTACGTTCATTTATTTTCTTTATTTTATTAAATATTGAAAAAAGAGTGTTTAATTTTGGGAAAACCTTGCTTGCTGTTGCTGTTATATAGCATCACAAGACTGCCCTTGAACATAGTGACTGATAAGGAGGTTAGATGTCCTACTGAAGCTCCCAGCTCTCTACTAAAGCAGTTTGGTGACTAATAAAAACGACATAGCAGGGTCATTCAGTAGGCATTCTGTGGCAGTGAGTGTGTTATGTTTGCTACATAACAGCAACTTCATCTAAGGTAGGACAAGTGAACTACACAAGTGGCCTTCTGAGCTTTGTGTCATTGTTTATCATTTCACTTAAAAAAAAAGTGTAATTTCTATTCTGAACTAGACCCCTTTTATTATATGTAGATTTATTTATATAATATGCAAATGACATTCTTGCAAATTTTTTTATGTTTCCTTTTGTCTTTTTAATTGCACCAGTTATTAATAAAGCAACATAAAAATGAGTCTGTAGTTTTTTATAAGTTATATCAAGCAATACTTTTTCAAGCTATACATTTTATTATGACATCAAAATGGATTTAATCACAGATCTTGGCCAACGATCAACCAAAAAAAGGGCAATTGACATCAGAGTGAAACTAGAATTTCTAAATTCTTCCTCAAGTTGTTAGTTGGCGACCGGTGAGTTGCCTTTTAGTAGGCAAGTTGGGCTTTTCCCATACAAAGTCTTTCCCAGGCCCTCGCCCATGTCCCAGAACCCCCCGGGGCTAATGTTGACCCTCTGCCAATCACAGCTGTGTGCCCGATGAATCTGAGTGCCTGGGCAACCGGAGTGTCCACAATTCCAGCGTCATTAAAGACTCCCATTCAGATTCCTCTTCCCTCTGTTGCCGCTGGGTCTCACATGACACGCCAGCGGCTTATTACCGCTATTTACAGGGTCACGGCGGGGAGGCCAATGAGAACGGGCTCTGCGCTCACCATGTCGGCCCATCCCCAGTGCCCAGTGCCCACCCAGGTACCCAGTCTGTGCCTGCCAAAGCAGAGCTCGGTGAGGTGCCGGTCCAGTCTACTGCCAGGCTTTGCCATCCTGTGGAGGGGGGGAGAAAAGGCTTGCCAGTCGGATGTTGTTGGGTGAATTGTGTGGCTAATTCAGGCTGAGGATTGAGAGGTACGGTAAGCTTTGTTTGTTTTTGGAGGAGACCATTAACAATGCATTCAGGATATTGGGTAGCACAGTATATTAACTACTAACAATGAAGTATTCATAAAGGGTTGGTATGTACTTTAAAAGTATTTAAGAATCAGTACTACATACCTGTACCAGAGGTGTCTGATAGGTATTTCAATTACATGTCCAGTAATTTGTGGGATATTACTAGACACTAAAACGATTTATAATATCTGTATGAATTCAAAATTGCACTTTGTTCTTTTTAAAGAACCATATTCAAAAGACGTATGAATCGTTGGTTCTCAAACACGTGTTAGGATTGTAAACATGGAAATAACACACAATGTCACTACAAATGCTGTGATCATCTCTACTGTTATCTTTACCTAAGAATCCCTGACACATCCCTTGACTGGTGTGTGTCAAACACATGACACATTCACACATGACATTGCTGAAGCCACTGATTCTACTTGCACTTGTACCAAAAATGAAGGGATTGCTGGTGAATGTACTATATAACCACCCATCCCCCAATTGAACGGAATCTAAAGATGAGATTAGTTTATTTGGAGGAAACAACATTTTTCACGTTTTCCATATGCAACATGTTTATGTATGTTATTCTGATTTTATTTGATTTCCAAAATGGAGATGTTGTCAATGGCAATTCTATGTGAGTTTTTGCAAAACCAGCGTGTTTTTTGAGGCCAATGACCACAGGGTTGAAATGTTCTGTATGAACTCCGAGCAAGTCCTGTGTTGTGTTTTTGTAGTGGGGTGTAAACATACAATGGCAGGCTTTTGGGCATCGAGGAATCACTCAAGACCTTTCCTCAAGATATGTGTTGCTATTGTTTCCCTCCTAGTCATCGTACACGTAGGTACGTGATCTACTCATAATCTTATTACCTCTACTCTTTTCTTTCGAAATGTAACTTGACTTTCATTTTGATGTCTTAATTGTTTTTCTGCTCTGTACACAGTATGTCAACAATATCCTCAGAAAAGTGATCTTTTTTAAGTTAGATGTAGTAACATTGCTTTTGCCACATTAATCATGTAAGTGACGAATGGCAAGTAAAGATTGTGATGCGATTATCCAATATATCTTTGCATATCATTTACATGCAGCTCTACGACATTGCAACCAGAAGAGGATCTATAAGAGGGGACTTCTCGCTTCGACAGGTACCTTGCGATTCCATGAGAAAACGTTACTTCCTTTCTGATTTATTCAGTGAATAAAATAAAAAACTTTGGTGTGAACTGTGTCGTTGACGTAGAAATCACAAAATTCAGGACACCTTGTGTCACTGAAAGAGACTTGGCACATTTGCAGAGGATTTATACAAACTGTATTGTCACTGTATTGGTATTTGACTTTTAGTGACATTGGAGAGTATTATGACACCATGATTTACAATAGAAAGGAAACTTGATTAGAATGTTTCCTCTCCGAAGACATTTTTAATTGGTTTCTTGTATGATTCCTATATTGGTAAATTTGGTAAAGAATATACAAATGGTTTAAATACATATTTTGGTCATATATTGAACATATATGGTTCTTCCTTTGTTGACAGAAATCCCAGCAGAGTTTTTTGACCCAGCCTCCATAGATCTCACTCCATTGGTCAATAAGTTAATTAATTCAACCCAATTGGGTAAGTTGCCCAGTATAGAGGTGGACGCTCTTTTAGTAAAACACTGGCAATGGCCAGATCTTTCTCATTGTCTGTGTACTGTCTAAGCCATGTGTGACAACTCCTAGTCATTATCATCACATTGTATCAGGATTGGACATGATTTGAATGAAAAGTCAACCATAAAACATCCAAAGATTTTAAAGTGTCACATTTTCGAGGAATCTGCCATTGTAATTCTCAAATTTTCCTGTTTCTAAGTAACTGATTAGTTCTGACCAAAATTGCACTTTTTATATGGGATTACTGCAGAATCAATGCACTCTTCTTGATGCAACACAGGCATTCTACAACCAGAGAAATAGGCTTTTGAAGGATAACACAGCATAAATCGTAGAGTTCCTGTTTAATCTTTATCTCTTTGTCTTACTGTCTCTAGGTTCCCGCCAGCTCTTCTCTCTGTTGAGTGTGACCTCCTCACACAGCTCTCTGGCTCTTCACAAGCTAACTCTTCTGGTCTATAACAGTAAACAGCCACATCATTTCTGACTTCCACAACTACTGTAGTAATGACCATCTCGTTCTCCGTAGTTCTGGTATATCAGCTAGCCTGACGGACTGAATTCAGCTTGCCCCTAGACAGACCAAACAAACGTTCTGAAGTCAAAGCTCCCTCTTGTGGATTTTAACAGAAATTCTTTCCAATATAGACTTTCTGTTTGACTTAATAGCAGAAGTTAAAAAATTGTTATGAAACCTACATTAAAAAAGCCTTTTTTTAATGACCCTGATTAACCTTTGACATTGAACTTGTTTTGTTCACAATAGCAGTAGTGGCATTTCAAATAATTTCAGTTCTTTTTGGGATACAAACATATCGAATCGCTTTTTCATCTTGTCAATTTTCTGAGATCCGTTTTGTGATTAATCACAGCAACTCCTAGTCTACTTCAGTGTTGTTTTATGTGATGTGCACTACTGTCTTACTAGCCATTCTCATCTGCGCAAGATGCTTTATATAAACTATACGACTTCTGAATATGCATTAAATACCATAGTTGTATTTTTAGATCCGTTGGTAATGATATGCATGTCCGGAAATCAGTTGAAACACACTCAATGGGCACACAGATCTGTTCCTTGGGGGTCACTTTATTCTCTCTTATTGCTTCGTTCTGCAGTTTCTAATTTTAGAAACATTGCGAGCACCATGTTTCCCCGGAGGTACTGCTATTGTGTCACCAATGAGACAAACGACTTAACAGGTGAGGCACACGACCACTTCAAATGTTGGCAAAGGGCACGATTCCGACCTGTGGCCTGGGCTTTATGCACATTCCAAATGGTCGGAACGGTTCTAAGTAGAAGCCAAATGCACCGAGCATCTGGTCAGTCTTCACGCCTCAACCTGGGTGCCCTTAAACGTGTCCATGGTATTATCTTCTCTCTCTCCAGACTTTACAGCTGTACTTTTGGATGTTATGGGAAATTCCACAAGCTATCTACAAGAGCTGTTCAAATCCAGCTCAATACTGTCGGGTACGGACAACGGTGATGGGTGAAGATATCCCAGCAACCGTCATTATTACTGTATATTTTTCCGGTTGATTCCGGTCCTACATAAACCAATGTATTATACTGCTCATTGTCATGTTTTCACCTGCAACACTGCACTAATATTTTAATGGTGCACCGTTTGTTCATTTAACAGTCAGCCAGAAGAACCATTCCGACTGCATATACATCTGTGTAATGGCGGGAAAGTCAGGTAAAGTTTATAGAGATTTTCGCATACTTGTTGTTTGCATGTGGTTAATTAACACTTTCTTCCTTCATTGTTTTGGGGTGCTTAATTAACTTGGAATCAATGCAATTATGTAAATGTGTGGTTCATATATTGTTTTTTTGTGTCTCTCTTTTTCAGATAAAGACCTGTCCCAACTCTGGGAGGTTGACTCCATCACACCGTTGTTCAATCAGACCATCACAGAAAGCTCACCTAACGGTATTCTTCTCCACAAAACACAAACAGATGGACAAAAGACCACAGGCATGCAGCCATCCACCCACACATCAACGCACACAGACACACACACAGTAAAACTCTCACACACACCGGTAAAATGCACACACACACCCAGACACACACACACACCCAGACACACATACACACACAGACCCGGTAAAATGCACACACACACACACAAACACAACCATACACACACAGTAAAACTCTCACACACACACACTCCCGGTAAAATGCACACACACACACACACACACAAACACAACCACACAGATAGTAAAACGCACACACAAAAACTACCAGAAACACATAAAAATGCACATACACGCACACAAACACACCCACCCACACACACAGTAAAACCACACACACACATCACAACCACACACGCAGTAAAACGCACACACACACACACAACCACACACACACACAGTAAAACCCACACACAAACACAACCACACACACACACACACAGTAAAACGCACACACACATAAAGACTTTATCTAAATGAACCGAATGTTATCTCCATGTTGGTTGACAATCTCACAGAAGCCTGATTTCACCACACAGTGGAAAAGCAATAATGCTCAAGTTAGCAGCACCTCCCGAGAGACAATAGCATATCGTTTACTCTCTCCTGCCCCCCCATTCTCTTTCAAATTGTTAATAACACCTTAACTACCTTGTCTGATATATATTTCAGATGCCTGATGTTTTTTCCCCTCTTAGAATGGCATCAACAGCAGCCCAATGGAAGCCAGATATCTCCATCTGGAATAAATTCAGTACTAACAAGTAGAGTCCACTCCACTTCACATGGTGAGTTGCACAACCCTTTATTCCTTTATCGTGATATTATGGTAATTGTCATTATTTATTGTTGACTATCTGAACCAAAGAATACTTTTCAGTGACAGCCAATAACTAATAACCAGTTCATTTAAAAACAAATTATGATGGAATTAGTAGGTGAAAATTACAATTCACACAACAAACCATTTATTATAGATTAGCTAATAGTGAATATCAGGGATCTTTCGTTTCTTCATTCACATTTTAACTTACAAATAATGAATTTATTTTGACATTACAAATAAATGAAACGCTCGTTTTCACTTGTTGTAGCGTCGTAAAATTCTAAAACTTGTAATTTTTTTGTAAATCTGTTTAACCATAAATAAACAAGTTGTAAACACTCATATTAATTGGTGAAATTGTTTTTCTAAACAATTTAGAAACCTTTATTAATCTAGGAAAAATGCTGGATTATGGCTGAATAAAATGTTTACTAATCCATAATGAATGCCTATTTATTATTGTAAGCAACATGTATGCCAATGACTGACTGCACATCTGTGTTTCAATAGTATCGTCCACAGCCTCACAAAAGAGATCGACAGCTCCACCGACCAATAAAACCACAACCACAACCCTACTGACCACAAGACAATCTCCACCCACCACAACCAACGGCTTCCAGACCACAACCACAATACTAACGTTTACGGTCCCGGCACCCTCAATTACAGTTCCTCACACCCTTACAACTACAAGCAGAGCTACATCTCCTCTGATTACCACCCCAGAAATGACCACAACAGCCCGACCAACCAAAACGAATGCCCAACTGATTGTGACCACAGCCCAACCAACCACAGGTACAGGCCAATCAATTAAAACCACTGCACATGTAACTACAACTGCAGCCCAACTGACCACAAATAAAGACCCTCCAATAACAGCCCCACCGACAACTACAGCCCAACCAACCACAACTACAGTCACACCTACCACAACTACACCAAACCCAACTACACCCCCACCAACCACAGCCCAACCAACCAGAACCATAACCCAACCAACCACAACTACAGTCCCACCAACCAGAATCACAGCCCAACCAACCACAACCACGGCCCCACCAACCACTGCCCAGCCAGCCACAACTACAGACCCACCAACCACACCCCAGCCCACCTCTACTACAGACACACCAGCCACAACCACAATCCAGCAAACCACAACTATAGGCCCACCAACGACAACCACAGCCCTGCCAACCTCTACTACAGTCAAACCAACTACATCTAAACTGCAACCAACCACAACTACAGCCCCACCAATCATAACCTTATCCCCACCAATGACAACTACAGCCCTACCAACAACAACTCCATTCCTACCAACCACAAATACAGCCCTACCAATCATAACCATAGCCCCACCAATAACAACTACAGATCAACCAACTATAACAACAGCTCTGCCAACCTCTACTTCAGCCCAACCAACTACATCTAAATTGCAACATACCACAACTACAGCCCCACCAATCATAACCACAGCCACATCAATGACAACTACAGCCCTACAAATCACAACTACAGCCTTACCAAGTTCAACTACAACCAAACCAACCATTACTACAGCCCAACCAATCACAACTACAGCCCAAAACATTTTTACTACAGACCAACAAACCAAAACTACAATCAAACCAACCACAACTTTATTCCTAGGAATTATTACCAGAGTCCAACCAACCACAACTTCAGGCCTGTCGACCACAACCACATCCTATCCAATCACAAGCACAACACTACCAACCACAACTACAGACCAACCATCCAAAACTACAGCCTTATCAACCACAGCTCAACCACAGACAAGTAAAGCTCTAACAACCAAAACAACCGCCCAACCAACCACAACTACAACCCCACCAATTCTGACTACAGCCAAAGCAACCACAGCGATAGGTCAACAAACCACAACCATAGATCATACTAGTGCTTCCACAGCCCAACCAACCACAACTACGGCCATACCAAGCATGAATACATCACTAACATTCCAGACTAAAGACCGAACAACAACTGCTACAGCCCAACAGTCCACAATCGCAGTCCAAACACACAGAACTATATCTGAAAACACCCCAACCACAGTCCAACCAACCACAATAACAGCCCGCCCAACCATCATAGCCCTTCCAACCACTACATCCCTACCAAGCACAACTACAGTCCTCCCAACCACTACATCCCTACCAAGCACAACTACAGTCCTCCCAACCACTACAGCCCTTCCAACCACAACTACAGCCCTCCCAACTACTACAGCCCCTCCAACTACAGCCATTCCAAACACTTCAGCCCTACCAACCACTACTACAGCCCTACCAACCACTACAGCCCTCCCAACCACTACAGCCCTACCAACCACTAC
>JACXGK010015659.1:0-10140 GCA_016801125.1 Novumbra hubbsi | reverse complement strand
GGGTAGAGGTCATTGTTTCTCTGCACTGTGAGGTGTTAGCTGGACCGGGTAGAGGTCATTGTTTCTCTGCACTGTGAGGTGTTAGCTGGACCGGGTAGAGGTCCTTGTTTCTCTGCACTGTGAGGTGTTAGCTGGAACTGGTAGAGGTCATCGTTTCTCTGCACTGTGCGGTGTTAGCTGGAACTGGTAGAGGTCATCGTTTCTCTGCACTGTGAGGTGTTAGCTGGACTGGGTAGAGGTCATCGTTTCTCTGCAGTGTCCAAATCGTATTCTTCCTCGGGCTGGCACTGACAGGTTGTGTAGGAAATATCACATGTAGAGCTGCCTGTCTCAGAAGCATTGGAGCAGAGTCTTTCTCCTGGGTCTGCTGTACCTTCTCTAGATCTGTTTTGGCTCTTTTCTTGCACAGCAATGTGGTTTTACAATGAGTGCTGATTGACTTACTTTTCTTTTTTCTTTTCATGTGTAACACTAGGTGTGGCAGTGTGGGGGCAGTGTGGAGGTCCTGCCCTGTGCCCGTATCGCCCATATTGAGCGCGCTCATAAGCCCTACACCGAGGACCTGACGTCTCATGTTAGAAGGAATGCACTGAGGGTGGCAGAGGTCTGGATGGATGAGTTTAAGAGCCATGTCTACATGGCCTGGAACATCCCCCAGGAGGTGAATGTCTGTCTGGTACTAACTGGAACAGGATTTCTAAACCGTGTTTACTGAACTATGTATTTTTTTTGTAGATTGGTTTTAATATGGTGCAATTTTTGCACCTCTTAAATGATTGTCACCTCTGAAAAAAAATTGGCAAAATAGGTAGAACATAGTCGTCTACGTGGGTAATGAGCTATATTACAATTGTCCAATGTGGGAAATATACTGAATGCATTTTACATATTTTTGGAGGTGACTGCATGTTAACTTTCCTCTCAAATAGATGAGCAAATGCATCAGAGTCCAAATAACTACATCACTGCTGATATGGATACACAAGCGAACACCTGCTTGAAGGAATATAAGGCCTCAGGATAAACCTCATGATCTACCTCTGTCTGAACGTGTTATAAACCTCCTTCATATCAAGCTGTTTCTGTTCCGTCTATTAGACTCTCATTAGTCAATTTATAGTACCTCTGTATGCTGCAATTTGCCTCCATTGTAGTTGATCCGGTCAGCTTTGGCTTTTAAGTTTGTCAGCGATGCAGCAATTACATTAATTAGAGGAGAGTGGACAGGAGGGGCGGCTTGTGCAGATGGAATGCAGGGGCAGAGCGTGAGTGTTGCAGGGTAAGGACTCCGAGGGAATGACAGATGGTGTTAAAGTCAGTCATTTAGTGCTGAAGTTCTTTATGCCGGGAACATGAGTGGCTCACAGAGTTATGACACATTCAATCAGATGAAAAGTATTCCTCAGTGGGTACTCTTTAACTGAAATCAGAAATAACTGTGAGCCGAATACCCTTTCTATCTGCAGGCTTTGGGATGGGGGGGTGCTTGTTTTACAATAATTGTAGTACTAAGAACCAAAAGTCCTCACAAGGATAGTAAACTATGGAGAAATAAACCTGTCCTCACACCAAACATGCTAGGAAATTTGAGTCTTAAGGTTTGAATTTGGGTTAAGGGAGATTGTTACATTTAGGGTTGAGATTATGATTAAGTTTAGCATTAACCTGTCATGCTAGATGAAGGTTAACACTGTTTTAATGGTAATACACTTGAATGTGTGTGTGTGTCTGTGCATGGTTGCAGGACTCAGGAATAGACATCGGGGATATCTCTGAGAGAAAGGCCCTAAGAAAGAGGCTCCAGTGTAAGACGTTTCGGTGGTATCTGGTCAACATCTACCCAGAGATGAGGATGTACACAGACACCATGGCATACGGAGTGGTAAGCGGAATCCCCTTACCGACAACGGAAACGCTGTGTAAAGTTTCTGAAAAAAAAACATATCAGAGAGCAGGGATAAGCAAATCATCATAAATTCACTGCATAATTATCTGGATGACTGCAGTGAGGAATGCAATTATGTCACAGAGAAACGCACTTCCACGAAATCTTGGCTTTAAAAAACCACAGACCTGTCTGCCTTGTCCCCAGCCTTTGTGGGCGCTGCCAGGGTTGGCACATCGCAGCCTGGCGCATCATGTGCAAAAGGCAGAAATACCGCAGGATCTCAGACTCTTGAGGGAAGAAACAAGACGTGCTGGGGATAATGCAGACCTGGCCAAATGTTAAAGATGTATTCACCCGGGTGTACTCAGCTCAACTGTGTATGCTCAGAAAGTAAAGTCTGTTGTTTACATAAGGGACAAACCACTGTGCAGTACGTATGCTCTTAAGAGAAATGTGCCCGGTGTGTTGTCTGTGCAGACACGAATAGAGGATTGTGCAATAGCAGGCGTTGAAATGTGTATTCATGAGGCTATTCCATTGTGGATGTACATATACTGTTGTGCTGTGCTGGGGCTGGTGAGAAGAGCTTGCTTTTGTGTCAACTCCTCTCACAGATCTGCCGGTATGGCACATTGATCTGAATTTGCATTCTGGCCACAATGGCACGCTTGCAGTATTTTTATTAGCTATAAAGTTTCCAAAAGCTATATTTCTGTGTGGCCACAGTGCATCAGTGCAATATGCCTGAGATCTACAGTGACACACAGTCTCACTGGATTGTGGTCTGCGTGATTTATTTCCATATTATTATGAAAGGTAGAAAGATACTTCAATGGAAATAGGTCAGCCTTTAACAATTAATTCAAGGATTAAGTGGGTTGAAAAATGACTGGTTACTGTATTTCCTAGGTGCTTCTGATGAATAATAATGTTGGTTAGATTCCATACCCCGAATTAAATTGTGTCCAGAGAATTTGAGGTCAAAGTCAATGGTAAACAACACACTGATAAGCAGTCCAAGGTTATATTTAGTTAAATTAGTTTTGCAACATTATTAATTACCACTGACTCAACTTCACAGTCTATAGCATTTTATGATTTGTATGTTGCCAGTTATATTTTATTCTTTCATGACATGAACTGTCCCTAAAGAGTATATTTGGTGCTGTCTGGCTTTTTTTGATCAGATGAATGAGACATCTACTGTGGCACTCAGGTTTTGATTAGAACAGGCTCTGGCTGTTCCCTTGTAATGTGATGTATGTACCTGATCCTGTCCCTGCAAACCGCTGAGCAATAGCCTTAATTCACAAAACCACCCACCATCTCTGTCCCCACATGACCTACTCTCCCCTCACCCTGCATTATGGATCCAAAAGAACGGGTACTTCCGATTAAAATAGCTTCTCCCTGAAGTAGCCAATTGAGTGATTTCAGATGTTATTTTCATCTCTGCCCCTCAGCTGAAGAACTCTCTGAAGACTGACCTTTGTTTGGACCAGGGACCGGACAGTGACAATGTTCCCATCCTGTACCTCTGTCATGGGATGACACCTCAGGTTTGAACCCCCTTAAGCCTAAATCACTAATTCATTATAAATGTCTTGTTGTTTTCACCGACATGCATAATCTAGGGGTGCAGGTAAATGTGAGTTATTCCCAGTCAGACAAACTCTTCCGTGACCTTAAAAATGAGGAGCCCCTATCATTGATATGCATTATAGAATCCCTCTTCTTATTACAGCATTACTGTTGGCCTAACAGTGAAGATTTAATGTGTGATATACAAAACAATTGTTTAAATCTTATTAACCAGGTTTCGCATTTTGTCTTGAGTGGTCCCTTCTAAGACCCATTATTGAGTAAGATAAGCCATTTGCAGTACGTGACCTAGAATATGAGTTGACTCGTTTTGAACAGAAATGTTGTCCAATGTCCTCCCTTGTCAATTATTTTGAATGTGTCTGTTATTCAGCCCACTAAAAGTAATGGCCACTCACTCGTAAGTTGGTATTGAGAAGCCATTAGTGCTTGAGGACTGAATCATTCACCCTTAACCCTGCATGTATCTAGGTCAGGCAGCCACAATGATACATCCCTATCTCAACACAGCTGCTGCCTTGGGACTATCTGCCACTACTCTCTCACCTTTTTAAGTAATTTACATAATGTTTTAAAGAGTGAATTACCCAAATAATACTCAAATCAATTTCCACTTTCTATATAACGTTTTTCTGTCATGAATAAGCCTGCAGCCATTTCTGTTATTTTATAACTAAAGTAGTTTGCTTCTTAAAGGATTAGCCAATGTTTTGCATTCACTATCATCGTCAGCTAGTCATCTCTCATTGAAAAACCATTCACCCTCATTGCACCTGCATTGATGTTTTACGCTAATTTGAAAATTAAAGCACCAGAGGAATCTCCTGGGAGGACCTTAAATAAGCTGTGATCTCTTACAGGAAAGAAAGCCAGCCAAAGCTGATCATTCCCTAGATGCCTTGCACACTTTTCTAAACAAACAACTCTAGAGAAAACATCAATCTCACTTGCCGAGAGTAGAATTATTGAAGTCTTCCACTGCAAAAATGAAAAGAGTAAGAACACCATGATTGTGTAATGAAACAAGTTCTGATATTTGGAGATCTGATATTTGGAGTTCGAATCTAAACCCCAATGCAGGGTTGTTTGATACCTAGTGACTTTCAAAACTTCAGAAACACTGCTCATTGGTGCATTAACACCACTGCTAGATGCAAAATGCTATGAAACTACTTAAAATGTTTGATCATTGTAAACGAGAGTTTGTGGACCTGGTCCACTACAAAGACTCAGTAGCTAACATAAACACCTAGCATACCCCAATTGGTGATTGTAACAGTGGCACCATGGGGCTGCATTTGTATATCACCAGACAAATATTGTGGTTGCTTCGAACAAATAAATGTGCCCAGTTATATAAATTGTCTAGCTAGTAGACCTTTACTTATACTTGCAGGGCAAGTATGAATAATACTGGCAGCGGCAAGCATGAATTTTGCACCGAAGTCAACAATGGACAAAATGTTTAGAGAAATAAAAGAGAGATTTATCACCTTAACAAGTTACCATAAACATATAAAGAATATTAAAAATAATCTAACAATCCCACATACACCATGGTTGCTGTGGTTGCCATGCTAGCTAGGTTGTGTTCACAGTGGTTAATAATGACAACAGTGCTAGGTATTTCAAATAGTAGTTTTAAGAGGATAGACGCTTAACATGAGCCAGCTGTTTGGTAGAGCAAACTATGATTACTTATTTGGCATCAAGCCACATAGCAGAACATCTGCACGTTTGTATTTTCCTATACCCAAGATTACAGAAGCCTGTGGTGGACTGACGATTTAGCCGAAATAAGTCACTCACATTTAATGCAAGATACCGCCCTTTATATTCCAGCTATCGGACCTTGGCAGGCCGCTTATATCTCTGGCTGTTGTCACAACCAGAGGAATTCTATCAGCCATCGGGAAGTCGTCTAATCAGGATTGCCTTTGAAAGACCGCGAGGACTTTCTGTCATCTCAGAGTCATTTTTTTTATTCGAAGTTCCCCAACAAAAAAATAAATACAAAATTTGAAAGAAATAAGATTTTTTTTTAAATATAGTTTAAATTGTGATTAGATTAATCAGTATGCCATTTGCCAATATTTTAATCATTCATTTTATCTAGCCTATTAACTCATGACTAATTGCTTTTCAAACATTATTATTATCATATCATGTCCATAGTGGTCAGTGGAACTACTTCCACTGACCAATGAACTAGGATGTATATAGTGCTCTCCAAAAGTATTATGACAGTAAGGCAACATTTCGGTTTTGCTGTACACTAAAAGCATGTGACAATATGATTAAAATATGAATATGAAGCACATTCTCATTCTATTAGTTTCAACACGTATATGCTTTTCCAACAAATTATTAAAGCACTTTCAGATTTCCATTCCCCCATTTTATGTGAGCATCATTTGTCTCACAGGTGTTTCTAAAAGATCAGGTGTTTTTTTAAATAAGTGTCAACAAAAAACTGCAGAGAACATGCAAGATACCATCTCATCTGTGAAGCATGATGGAGGTAGTGTCATGGCATGGGCATGCATATTGGAGGTAGTGTCATGCATGGGCATGCATGGTGGTATTGTCATGGCATGGCCATGCATATTGGAGGTAGTGTCATGGCATGGGCATGCATGATGGTAGTGTCATGGCATGGTCATGCATGGTGGTAGTGTCATGGCATGGTCAAGCATATTGGAGGCAGTGTTATGGCATGGTCATGCATGGTGGTAGTGTCATGGCATGGTCATGCATGCTGGTAGTGTCATGGCATGGGGGTGCATGGCGGTACTGTCATAGCATGGTCATGCATGCTGGTAGTGTCATGGCATGGGCGGGCATGGCGGTAGTGTCATAGCATGGTCATTCATGGTGGTAGTGTCATGGCATGGTCATACATGTCTACCTCTGGAATCGGCTCAGTCACATTTATTTTTAATTAAACTAATGAAGACAGCAGCATAATGAATACAGATATGTACAGAAGAATTTTAGAACACTCTCACAATGTAACCATTGACCCAAAACACACTGCCAATGCAATCCCTTGATGAAAGGACTTCATCCAGGGATGAAAGTGTAAAATGTTAAATTGGCCAAGCCGATTTATAAAATCTGGGGACTTTTCTGAAATTTTCTACATTTCATTTGCTAAAAAAGACAGCAAATGAAATGTAGAAAATTTCTGAAAAGTCCCCACATTTTACAGCACTTTTAAATTTAACAGGTTAATTGTTCTTTGATGCAGCGTTTGATCCAGCACAGTTCCCATTCATTATCAATTCATTAATTGATGTTGAGGTAGGCTTAGGTCAGCTGCCGTGAAGTAGGAGAGGGCCAGGGAGAGACCTAATACTGAGATGATAATCATAGAGTTGCGGAGAAACGTAAGCTGCTATTAAAACTGCTAAAATATGTTTTTTTTCCTGGTTCACTGTATTGTTTGTTGTAGTGCTCTCAACTACAGCCATGGCCAAAAGTTTTGAGAATTACACAAATATAAGCCACAAAAGGACCTGCATGTCAGGAATCCTCTAGCTAACACAGGTGAGAGTGTTGACAAGGACAAAGCTGGAGTTCACTCTGTCATGCTGATTGAGTTAGAATAACAGACTGTAAGCTTTTTAAAGGAAGGTGGGGCTTGAAATCATTGTTCTTTCTGTGTTAACCATGGTTACCTACAAGAAAACATGTGCAGTCATCATTGCTTTGCACAAAAAGGGCTTCACAGGCATAATGCTGATAGTAAGATTGCACCTAAATCTACCACTTATCCGATCATCAAGAACTTCAGTGAGATAGCTTAAATTGTTGTGAAGAAGGCTTCAGGGCACCCAAGAAAGTCCAGCAAGCACCAGGACCGTCTCCTAAAGTTGATTCAGCTGGGGAATCGGGGCACCACCAGTGCAGAACTTGCTCAGGAATGGCAGCAAGCACATATGAGTGCATCTGCACAAACAGGAAAGCAAAGACTTTTGAGGATGGCCTGGTGTCAAGAAGGGCTGAAAATAAGATACTTCTCTTCAGGAAAAACATCAGGGACAGACTTATATTCTGTAAAAGGTACTTATATTGGACTGCTAAAGACTGGGGTAAAGTCATTTTCTCTGATGAATCCCTTTTACGATCATTTGGGGCATCCGGAAAAACGCTTGTCTGGAGAAGAAAAGGTGAGCGCTACCATCAGTCCTGTGTGATGCCAAAAGTAAAGCATCCTCAGGCCATTCATGTGTGGGGTTGCTTCTCAGCTTGCCTAAGAACACAGCCATGAAACAAGAATGGTACCAAAACATCTTCGGAGAGAAACTTCTCCCAACAATCCAAGAACAGTTTGATGATGAACAATGCCTTTTCCGGCAAGATGCCTGAGGCAAACGTGATTGACTCTTTGCATGTACCTAATGTAATTGTCAATAATAGCCTTTGACAATTATGAAATGCTTGTAATTATACTTCAATATACTATAGTTACATCTGACAAAAATATCTAAAAACACTGCAGTGTAAACCAATACTTCTGTCATTCTCAAAACGTTTGGTTACAGCTGTACTTGTTGCTTTGAAGTTAGCACTGTCTACTACTTTTGACAGAGTGAAGCCATCCAGTCTAATAGTATTCTAGAAACTACTCTATAGGATTATGCCATTTACAAGTACAATCATATCTAAAAGCTTTATCAAGGTAAAGCCATGTATTCGGGTAGTAAGTATCAATTTGTGTATTTTATATTTTATTTGTAATATTTTTACAATTAAATACTAGAGATTGCGTATACAATTTTAGGGCTTTAGTGATTAGAGCCTAATCACATTTAGAGTCAGCCGGACAATATTTAATTTTGAAACAATATTTAGAGCAATAAAAGGCCAAACTAGTTCACCACCCTAACCAATGTCCCCCCCATCAGGTCAATGCATGTACCCACCAGGAACAGCTCTACAACATCCATTCCATCATGTTTAAACTTGACATGAAGGGGTGTGGTACATCGCCTATACATCACGGTTAAAGGCCCTTAGCCTTGGTATACTGGCAATATACCACAAACCCTAAAGGTGTCTATACATTTACCAAAAATAGTTATTATTATATTCATATAATAGTCCAATTAGAATAGTATGAGAAAACAAATAGCAACTGTAATACATTGTTTTTTGTACCACAGCTTTATGTTTTTTGCTATAGGATGTTTTTGTGACATACACAGTGTATTTGTGGTTGAAGGTTGAATGGTGGAAGGTTGGATTAAACAGTGGTGATTCTTGGATTACAAGACACTCAGGGTTTAGGCCAGTTCAGAGCTGAACGGGGGACACGAAGTATGTGCTATGAAAACATTCTGATAACTCGTTGTCTGCTTTTCTTAACACGTTTCCAGCTTTATCAGCTGGCAAAACGAGAAAACATCTTGATTTTTGCACTTCCGCTTGAGAAAACAATTGATTTTGCATGAGAATAATTCCCGTCCAAAGTTCCAGCCCACCAACTATAACCTGTGATTTGCTGTGAGAGTCGTTTTCGCCCTTTCGTAATATGAAAGAAATCCTTGCATCGTTACCGAACATTCGGCTGTTGCCAAAAGTGTGGCAATGCAAGTCCACACACCCTA
This sequence comes from Novumbra hubbsi, assembly GCA_016801125.1. Taxonomy (NCBI): domain Eukaryota; kingdom Metazoa; phylum Chordata; class Actinopteri; order Esociformes; family Umbridae; genus Novumbra; species Novumbra hubbsi. The sequence goes on along the minus strand of JACXGK010015659.1, from coordinate 1,038 downwards.
ACACCTTTGTCCTTTCCCCTGTCCATCTGTGATCCTCCCCGTTCCAGAGGTTGCTCTCCCCCGGCACTCCCAGGTTTCTGGCTACCCCACATGTGCAGCCAAGCCTGCTCATTCCCATATGTACCGCAGTAGAGTCAGAGCACAGATGCAGCTGCACTCAGTAGCACACACCAACCCCCTCTGCCGCTCCGCCTAGTTCAAACAGATGTTTTGTTTCTGCCACTGGTGTTAACAGACTGTTAGTTAAATATGGGCACACAAGTGCCCTTGGAAAATAAAGGCTGGAAGGATGGCGTCAGAGACTGCCATTAGAGTATTTTTCCCTGAAAGCTGCTCGATTTGTATTCCGACACTCATCTCTAAAAACAATAAGCCATTTCTGACAGCAATAAGCCGTTGCCTCTCCTGTGGTTCGGTTCAGTTAGGGTAGCTGCATGAATATGCATGATAGTTCGGGGTGATGTAAGCTCAACCTTGACAAAAGCCCCAAATCCAAATCAACCGTTTTGGGGCCCCTTGAGTGCCATGCGTAGCTTAGACCTGTGTATGAGCTGTCTGTCCTATCGTTACAGAATGTGTACTACACCAGTACACAGCAGCTACACGTAGGGGTGCTCAGTCCCACCATCGATGACGATGACAACAAGTGCCTGGTTGATGTGAACAGCAGGCCACGCCTCATTGAGTGTAGCTACGCCACAGCGAAGCGCATGAAGCTCCACTGGATCTTCACTCAGGTAAGAAACCTTTAAAACACTCACACAGCACACTGAACCGGTACACCGGCACGGGATAGAACACAGCACACTGAACCGGTACACCGGCACGGGATAGAACACAGCACACTGAACCGGTAGACCGGCACGGGATAGAACACAGCACACTGAACCGGTAGACCGGCACGGGATAGAACACAGCACACTGAACCGGTACACCGGCACGGGATAGAACACAGCACACTGAACCGGTAGACCGGCACGGGATAGAACACAGCACACTGAACCGGTAGACCGGCACGGGATAGAACACAGCACACTG
>JACXGK010015658.1:0-10096 GCA_016801125.1 Novumbra hubbsi | reverse complement strand
AGGTGTCCTTTCAGATACACATGAGTGGATCCAGTGGTATGGCTAACACACACAAAACACACACAAGGCTGGTGTCCTTTCAGATACACATGAGTGGATCCAGTGGTATGGCTAACACACACAAAACACACACAAGGCTGGTGTCCTTTCAGATACACATGAGTGGATCCAGTGGTATGGCTAACACACACAAAACACACACAAGGCTGGTGTCCTTTCAGATACACATGGATCCAGTGGTATGGCTAACAGAAACCGGAGAGCTGATGCAGTCAATGACCAGTAAAACACACACGCAAAAACACACTCCCAGGCACAAACAAAAAAACACACACACACAGACACTCACACACATATGCACATATGCATCTCGTCGGCCCCAAGGGAAACCTGGAGTGTGTTGGAGGACTTGATGTAATAATCTGCCGTCATTCCTAATACCTTTCATCAATACGTCTATTTTGACATTGATGTCGTGGCTGTCCTAATTTATCTGCGCCCCAAATTATGCCCTTTTCCCCATCAACATTTGACCAGAGTCCATATGCCCCCAAAGTGCACTGGATAGGGGAAAGCATGCCATTTGGGATGCAGGTGTTTCAGGAGTCCCACAGGGCACCTGTCAAGCTGAGGGCATGGTTAGTGTCTGAGTACTGACTAACCCTGATTAGCCTGCCAATCTCAGTTGGAGGCAGAACACCCGTTTTTCACAGCCATTGTTCACATTTCTATGAGTTGCTATATTTGTGTTGAAACGTCACTACATTAGCTTGTTTATAAAACAAGAATATTGACAACTGAAACCAAATTCACACATGACACACATCAGGACAGACAGCGAAAACACACCTAAACACACCAGAGTCACTGCCTCATGACACACATCAGGACAGACACTGAAAACACACCAATCACTTCTTTTCTCCTGGATAGCGGGTCGTTTTGCAGGGGAACTAGGGAGTGTGTGGCGGGTTCAGGTCGTTTAGGCGTTGCTTCAGGTGTGTCCAGGTGGATGTAGTGCTGCTAGCCGCTGGTGAACATGTGGGATCTGAAGGTATTCACCTTGTCTAGGATGAACAAAGCAGGTAGCAGTTTTATAAGTAGGTTCATGCAGGTGTTTATGTTCCTTAATAATCCAGATCAGCAGTGGTGTCAGATGGTGTGGTGGGGATAAGGAGGGTGTGGTGGGGCTAAAAAGGGTATAGTGGGGCTAAGGAGGGTGTTGTGGGGCTAAGAAGGGTATGGTGGGACTAAGGAGGGTGTGGTGGGGCTATGGAGGGTGTTGTGGGGCTAAGAAGGGTATGGTGGGACTAAGGAGGGTATGGTGGGGCTAAGGAGGGTATGGTGGGGCTAAGGAAGGTGTGGTGGGGCTATGGAGGATGTGGTGGGGCTAAGAAGGGTATGGTGGGACTAAGGAGGGTATGGTGGGACTAAGGAGGGTATGGTGGGACTAAGGAGGGTGTGGTGGGGCTAAGGAGGGTGTTGTGGGGCTAAGAAGGGTATGGTGGGACTAAGGAGGGTATGGTGGGGCTAAGAAGGGTGTTGTGGCCCAGGGGTCCTGCTGTTTTAATGGGGGGGTTTGAAGAAGAGGATTCTGCAGTGAGGAACACATTTGAACATGGAGAGTTTCTGATTGATACTGAAGATAGGTAGACCCTCTCTACCACTCTCTCCTCTCTCTCTCCTCTCTCTCTCCTCTCTCTCCTGTCTTTCTCTTTCCTTTCTCTCTCTCTCCTGTCTCTCTCCTCTCTCTCTCTTTCCTGTCTCTCTTTCTCCTGTCTTTCTCTTTCCTTTCTCTCTCTCCTGTCTCTCTCTCACCTCTCTTTCCTGTCTCTCTATCCTGTCTCTCTCTCTCTCCTCTCTCTCTCCTGTCTCTCTCTCTCCTCTCTCTCTCCTGTCTCTCTCTCTCCTGTCTCTCTCTCTCTCTCCTGTCTCTCTCTCTCCTGTCTCTCTCCCTCCTCTCTCTCTCTCCTGTCTGTAAAACCTGACCATTGTTGTTATCTCTGCTGATTATCATGATTGACTGTCGGTCATACAATCCATCTGTGTCTCCCACTGCCGGTGTAAACATACACACACAAACTAACACGCACACACACATGCTAACACACACACTAACACAAACACCAAACGTACATCCAGCCACATTGATTATCATCCAAATATTCCCCATTATTGGCAGACAAGGGGGGTGAAGTGTGCCAATGAATAATTCACAATGAAAACACAGAGGAAATCAATGAGGGCCAAATCTGATATTAACTGCAAATGACCCTATTATTTGGTCCCAAATGTCAACCAGTTTCCTGCTTCACCACAGCCCACAGACCTCAGTCCAGAGTAGGGGGTCTCTGATGTTGAGGACCCTGTTTCTGAGGGCTGAGAGACAGCAAGAGATGTAGCTACAGGACAAAGAGACAGACAGGAAAAGACATAGCTACAGGACAGAGAGACAGACAGGAAAATGAGAGAAAGAGTGTGAGAAAGAGAGAGAGAATGAGAAAAAGAGAGAGAGGGAAAGTGAGAGAGAGAGAGAGGAAGACAGTTAATGGAAGTACTAATTACCTGGTGATATACTGAGATGGCAAGAGCCTCCTTATCACAGAGACTTGCGTCCCAAATGGAACACTATTCCTTCGACAACGCTCTGGTCAACGTAGTGCACTATGTAACAAATAGGGTTCCAATTGGGACACAAGTTGAGCATTTGTTTTAATGGAGTAATATCAGTGTTATATTTGGCTGAGTCTCGTAGTTTGGGTGGCTAATTGACCAATAAAGACCTATGATAGTCAATTATGTCCCTTCCTGCTACAGGGCTTATAACCTTCCAATCAGTGGGAGACGGTGATGTCATTAACTACCTGACAGATGGATTGGATTAATGCAGGATGGCTCTCTCAACCCCCTTATGTGGTATAACTGTGATAAGTTACATATAATACCATCTTTGCAGCTCCACAGACAATCAGCTAAATTGGCATTTATGAGGACATTGTATGTAGTTCATATAATGTTGAACTTCATACGCACCAATACATGTGTCATGCGGGAGCACATTGACATTATATCTCACAGTAAAGATTATCGTACAGACAATTAAATGTCATCTTCATCTTCATCAAGTCACAAGTCACATTCTTTACTATAAAGACTCAACTCCAAATCCAATGTTCTTTCAGTACTGCTATCTACTTTTATTTAGGAAAAAAAACACTAAACCAGAGATCTCACAGTACTTGACCTTCCTGAACTAACTGATCTGAGGAGCTAAAGAGGAAGGATAGACTGAACAGGATCTGAGGAGCTGAGGAGGAAGGATAGACTGAACAGGATCTGAGGAGCTGAGGAGGAAGACTAGACTGAACAGGAGCTGAGGAACTGAGGAGGAAGGATAGACTGAACAGGAGCTGAGGAGCTGAGGAGGAAGGTTAGACTGAACAGGAGCTGAGGAGCTGAGGAGGAAGGATAGACTGAACAGGAGCTGAGGAGCTGAGGAGGAAGGATAGACTAAACAGGAGCTGAGGAGCTGAGGAGGAAGGATAGACTGAGCTGCTAGACTGAACTGAAACATTTTACATAAAGGGTGGAGCTTTGACAGGATGTTTATTTTTGGTTTTCCTGGTTACCTGGTCCAGGAGTCTTCTTGATTTTAAGATATTCTCATGCTGAAAGTACTAATTCACTAATTATATTGTAATTATATTGTAATACTATAATGGTGATATAGTACAAAATCCAATACATACACATACAAATGCTGGTTCTTAATTTGATCTAGATTAATTATGTTGGTGCCACAGCAGGCTTGGACAGCAGGAAATGATTGTGTGTATTGTATTGACGTTAATGAGTGTGTGTTGTTATTATAATGATAACTGTTTATATCGGACCCTAAAAATAAGAATGTTGTTGCGTAGTTTGTCAACTCAAAGTAAACTTCTATTTAAAAAAAAAAAATGCAATATTCTGTGGGACATGACTTGATTTGCAGATAAATATAATACATCACCAAAATAGTCAAAGGTCGTTGCAGGTTCCTGCCTTCTCAATTTGACTCAAATTAAGATACGACACCAATACATACAGAATGTACACACAGACTGTACACACAGAATGTACACACAGACTGTACACACAGACTGTACACACAGACTGTACACACAGACTGTACACGCAGACTGTACACGCAGAATGTACACACAGACTGTACACACAGACTGTACACACAGACTGTACACGCAGAATGTACACACAGAATGTTGCCTATACATATATCAACTTCAGTAAGGTATCAAGCCTGGCAAGGGACTGGATTGAGAAATCCACATAAATGATTTGACCATTAATAATTCTGCATTGATTATTGTTCTGCTGTTTAAAGGTGAATGTTCAGAGCCTTTATACACGAGTCCCAGTTGGCACACTATAATCTTCTTAGTGCACTACATTTAACTAAGGCTGACTAGGACTGGAAAACACAATTTAAGACGCAGATTTTATAGCAGCAAATAATGAGAAACACACACACACACAGAGAAACCAACCCATGGTTCTGGAGACTGGAAAGGCAGGAGATATTCTGATTTATATTTTGTAAAGTGCACCTCCTCTCCTGGGGTTTGGGTGTATTGGTTCCAATCAATGCTGACCCAGAACTCCCTTTGTACTGAGCAGAGAACAACCAGAGCTGATCCACTACTGCAGAGCAGCTCGGCCTCCGACAATTATGAAGAAACAGAGAGAGAGAGAGATAGGGAAAGAGAGAGATAGGGAAGAGAGATAGAGATGGGGAAAGAGAGAGAGAGAGAGAGATAGGGAAAGAGAGAGATAGGGAAGAGAGATAGAGATGGGGAAAGAGAGAGAGAGAGAGAGATAGGGAAAGAGAGAGATAGGGAAGAGAGATAGAGATGGGGAAAGAGAGAGAGATAGGGAAAGAGAGAGAGAGAGATAGCGAAAGAGAGAGAGAGAGATAGGGAAAGAGAGAGAGAGATAGGTAAAGAGAGAGAGAGAAACAGAGAGAGCAGTAAAAGCACTTTGTGACAACTGCTGATGTAAAACGGGTTTTATGAAATGCATTCAATTGATTGATTGACAGAGAGACAGAGATCTATCAACAGACAGCTCTTGAGACAAGACAGACTTACTGCCCACAAAATGAGGTGGAAACTTCCTGATCTTCTGACAAATAAACGATCCCTTTAGAGACTCATAGTTACCTCAGATCATACAGACCCACAACATTTGAAAATATATCAAACATTGATAAACTCCCATATCTTTTAGGAAAAACACTGTGCTCCCAAAGCTGCAAGATGTGTGACCCGTTGCCATGAGAACAGGGCAACCAATGTTGCACAAACAACCGTGTGAACATAACCAATACTCATGTCTTTATTATCTTATGTGGTTCATCCTGGAAACGACTTCGACATTGTTACAAAACTGCTCACTGCCAATGATGCTACATTTATAATGTCTTTATTGATCTGAAACGATTAAGTTGTTTATTTTACTTTTCTTTCATATTCATTTTTACTGGGTTTGGCAAAACAAATTTCTGCCTTTCCAAATGTGTATCGCACTTTAAACTGGGCATAATATTTTAACTTTAAAACGAGAGATGCTCTGATAGTAAAGCTTCACAGAACATATAGGCTCATACACGGGCTTTCGCTCTGTGGCCAACACCTTCTTTTGTTATTCTGTGTTCTAACAAGCTGAGGATATAGACAGGAGGCCTTGACAACGAGGATATAGACAGGAGGCCTTGACAACGCCATGTTTTGACTTACGGAGAATTCCAGTCCTCAGCCTCTATGCCTCCCAACATCTGCCCTCCAGCTTGTTCAACATTAAGGCAGCCTGAGTCTGTGTTTCCAAAAAGGTCTCTGTCAGCACATAAAAGTATACACGGCAAAGCTACAGCAGCAAAAAATCTCTACTCTACTTTAGCCTGACTCCAAGGAAATCTCTGAAATGTGGCACATGAGTGTGAGTTGGCTTGGACCAACTGCTTACTGCAGTTCTACAACCACTGGAGTCGATGTGGACCATTTTAATGCAGAGACAGAGAGAGAGAGACCGGGAGAATAAAACATATATAAAGAGAAACATAACACATGGCAAACATACTGAGAAATGAAGACAGAGGCCAGGAGAATAAAACATATATAAAGAAACATAACTACAATCTTCTGTAACACATAAGAGGAGGCACATTAGTTATCGCGCTCCTAAACATTGCAACATCTAACAACTTGTTTTCACTGCCTAAAAGAATGTCGTAGTTGGCGTGTGTGTATGTGTGTCTGTTTGTGTGCACATTTTTTTTTTACTGAAGGAATTAAGATGAAATCCAAGAGTAGTGAATCATTACATATTTGCCCATATTAGGATCCTCTGTCAGTCCCAAAGAGGAAAACATCAAGGGTCAACTTCCCACTGGGCATAGTGTTGGGGAAGGTTTTAGTTTTAGGTATTAGAGGTTGGTTTTAGTGTGAGGGTTAAGCACTAAGCCTAAGGTTATGCTAAGGAATGGGAACTTGGACGTCTGCTTTCTGCAGGAACAGAATGCTGTGTGAGTGCCTCTTCCTGCCTCATTTCCTGTGTGAATTATAGATGACAATTATCCTCTGTAGTGCTTAAACTGCCTGCTCCTCACAATCTATTGTCAACAAGTCAGGGATCCCAGCTACCTTTCATGTTACCGGGGTGGGTAGCGCTGGCTTTATGGTGTGTGTCTGTGGTGTGTCTTGATGTGTGTGTATGTGTGTGCCATGCTACAAGCAATAAAGACCTGCTTTACATGATTAAACCCAAATAAATGTCCCTGTAAATTAAGAATCATAATGTATACATGTCACAGTAAATATCATGTATAAATGTCCCTGTAAATTAAGAATCATAATGCCTCGTAAATAAACGGGGACCCAGTTCTGATGACATATCTTAACTCCACACTAACAATGTATTTTCAAGCAACCACAGTGAGTTGCTGGAGCTTTATGTTAATTAGCTCTCACAGTGCAGTTGCACAGGTAGATCCAACCAAATCATTCTCCTTCTTAGATGTTTGTTGGGGTAGGAAAAATGTCCATATGGTATAACCGTAAAGCTTTAACAGAGGTCATGCTGAGTAATGCTAGAGTACTTGAGGTCATGCTGAGTACTGGACCGTAAAGCTTATCCAGAGGTCATACTAGAGTAATGCTAGAGTTCTTGAGGTCATGCTGAGTACTTTACTGTAAAGCTTCACCAGAGGTCATACAGAGTAATGTTAGAGTTCTTGGGGTCATGCGGAGTAAAGCTTCACCAGAGGTCATACAGAGTAATGCTAGAGTTCTTGGGGTCATGTGGAGTAAAGCTTTACTAGAGGTCATACAGAGTAATGCTAGAGTACTTGGGGTCATGTGGAGTAAAGCTTTACTAGAGGTCATACAGAGTAATGCTAGAGTACTTGAGGTCATGCTGAGTACTGTTTCAGTAAAAAACTCTGCTGGGGATTGCATTGGGATCGATAATCTACAGGGAGGGGTTACTCTATTCCAGATTTTGGGTAGTTGGTTCTAAACTATGAATGCAGTTAAAGGGGCTGCGAGAGTTAGAGAGGTGGAGTGGCAATCAATTAACTCCTCGAAAAGATAGTAGTTACATTGGCTTTGGCAGGTCATATTTCAGTCATGTCTCATGACACACTGTTCAAGACATGTTTCAGATAGGACACACAGTTCAAGACATGTTTCAGATAGGACACACAGTTCAAGACATGTTCAAGACATGTTTCAGATAGGACACACAGTTCAAGACATGTTTCAGATAGGACACACAGTTCAAGGCATGTTTCAGATAGGATATGCATTTTATGTCTTGTTACAATTAGGATATTCCGTCCGTCATGTTTCAGTGACAGGAATTGATTGAGTTCAGTTTGTCTTTCTCAATTTTCGTTCCATTCCTTCTCTTCAGGACGTTCCCTCTCTCCCACTGCCGCAGGGCTCTCAGCCAGCCCAAGGTGAGGCTCCATCAATTAGGCCTTGCCCCCCCCCCCACACACACACACAGCACACACCTCCCCAGAGGTAGCGTTCACCTTTGACTGCACTGAGGTGTGTATTGATTAGGCCTGCTGGCTTGTCAGGTCCTCAGTGAGCAGCCCAGGTGATCTTAAGTCTAACTGGAGACAGCTCGCACAACACCACTCAACAATACTTTCTGACACACACACACAGAACCACACAAAACTCATAAATTCTGTTCTCTCAGATGACCGCAAGGTGAGGTTGAGGAGAGATTAGAGGAGAGAACCTGTCCAGGGGTGGGTGTGTCTGTCTGTCGGTGGGGTGTTTGATGGCAGGGAACTGACAACTGGTTGTTAGGGTTTTGTTTTGTTTCTGTCTGGTTTCACCACTCCTGGGACACTGTGGGCTAAAGAAGCAGAAGACAGCAGCAAAGAAGATTCCCTGAATGCTGGATGGACATGGAGAACAACAAGTGAGACAGGCTTTACACATCCAAACTAATCAGAAGAAGATTCCCTGAATGCTGGATGGACATGGAGAACAACAAGTGAGACAGGCTTTACACATCCAAACTAATCAGAAAAAGTTGTAAACCCCCAAAAATTGGGCCATGAAAAAGGTCTATGATCTATTACCTCCGCAATCAGATTCCAAACCATAATCGTACCCATAACCGTAACCCTAACCATAACCGTAACCCTAACCATAACGTAACCATAACCGTAACCCTAACCGTAGCCATAACATAACCATAACCATAACCATAACCATAACGTAACTGTAACCATAACCGTAAACCTAACCACAACGTAACCATAACCATAACCATAACCATAACCATAACCGTAACCGTAACCGTAACCGTAATGATAACCATAACCATAACCATAACCGTAATCGTAACCATAACCATAACCATAACCATAACCATAACCGTAACCATAACGATAACCGTAACCGTAACCGTAACGATAAACATTACCATAACCATAACCATAAACGTAACCGTAACCGTAACCATAACCATGACCATAACCGTAACCGTAACCGTAACCATAACCATAACCGTAGCCGTAACCGTAACCATATCCCTGACCGTAAACCTAACTGTAACCATAACCCTACAAAAAATAAATCTCTCTTATGTCTCCTACGCCTCCACATTAAAATAAACACCCCATCCTTTCCTAAACCCTGTTGTAGAGCCCTGACCAATGTATGAACCCCTCATCCTCTCCTAAACCCTTTAGTAGAGCCCTAACCAATGTATGAACCCCTCATCCTCTCCTAAACCCTTTAGTAGAGCCCTAACCAATGTATGAACCCCTCATCCTCTCCTTAACCCTGTTGTCGAGCCCTGACCAATGTATCAACCCCTCATCCTCTCCTTAACCTTGTTGTAGAGCCCTGACCAATGTATCAACCCCTCATCCTCTCCTAAACCCTTTAGTAGAGCCCTAACCAATGTATGAACCCCTCATCCTCTCCTTAACCCTGTTGTCGAGCCCTGACCAATGTATCAACCCCTCATCCTCTCCTTAACCTTGTTGTAGAGCCCTGACAAATGTATCAACCCCTCATCCTCTCCTTAACCCTTTAGAATAGGCTCTGACCAATGTATCAACCCCCCAAGCTTCTCGTTAACCCTGTAGTAGAGGCTTTGGCCGGTGGATGAAGATGGGCACAGTAATTAGGCCTGTTTAATTGGCCCCTCCCTACACCACAACCCCCCCTGCCCCCCCCTGCAGCCCCAGCTCCTCGAGGACCCCCCTTCCCCCACACCAGCCGCCTCTTTGAAGTGTCAGAGGATCTGTTTGTTCCGGTGGCTCCTGTTTCATTTGTCTGAGTGGACGATGAAATATAGATGAGCAGCCATCAGTCACCACACCCCATCACCTCCCCCCTACCGAAGACCTCCGCAAAGCCACTACACCATCACCACCTCTACCCCACCACTCCACAAAGCCACTACACCATCACCACCTCTACCCCACCACTCCACAAAGCCACTACACCATCACCACCTCTACCCCACCACTCCACAAAGCCACTACACCATCACCACCTCTACCCCA
>JACXGK010015657.1:0-10113 GCA_016801125.1 Novumbra hubbsi | reverse complement strand
TTTTATCTGCTAACTGGTGAGACAATTGAGAAACAATCATACTTATTCAAATATCATAACAGAAATATGAAATTATGTTTAAATGTTACTGCCTCATTAGTTCATTAGTCTTCACACAGCAGTGTAGCAGTAAAACAACTGTACAGTATGTGTATTATACTTTTTAACAAGAATTTGATATTATTTTTGTCAGGTGTCATTGGAGACACTCGTTCTCTGTACACCAGAGTGGGGGATAATGTAAATCTGTCATGTAACAATGTGGTTTATAAAAACTGCTTTTCAACTACGTGGAACTATCACAGAAATGGATTACATCTCATTGAAGAGGTTTCGAATGGGAAGATCAAAACAACCTCAGAGAGAGCGGGCAAACTGAAAGTGGGGTCTGACTGTTCTCTACATGTTAGTGATGTCAGAGATGAGGATGCTGGAACCTACACTTGTATACAATACCTTAGAGAGGGTGGATCACAACATGGAGGGGATGGCGTGGTTCATCTGTCTGTTCTAACCAGTGAGTATTGATGTTTATTACTTTTTATTTTTAACAGGGCAAACAAATCTCTTTTACGGCTGTGCCCTGTGTACACATGTTTACATATATTGTATAAACACACAGAAAAAATAGAACATTTCAACACATAAAAAACTAAGAAACCGTAAATGGGAGCTTATATGTAACTGCACATCGTGTCGTGTGTTTGTAGTCATATTTAGTCTGACCACCACGTTAATCAAAAGTATTAGAGTGAGCATCAGAACAACAGAGTCAAACAATGACACTGTACCATCACTAAAATGTATGTCCGTAGTTGACTTAGATGGCTCTAGAGGTTCAATCAGATACAGAAGATTACAGTTCAGAAAGCTTTACATGCAGGATTAAGTTACTCAGGGATGTGGATTTATCTGGACAGTTCTTTATATTATAGTTATTTTATCCTCGTTCAGAGACACAGACATTTGAAAGTTCCCTGTTGTTGCTGACCGTTGGTCCATCAGCCTCTCATCTAAAGACTTCAACATGGATTTCATTGCGTCTTTTCCCATTAGGTGTCCAGGTGTAGCGTCCATTCTTGCTTTACCTGCGGCCGTCTTATCAGCGATAAAACACACGATAGTTGTAAGGTGTACAACTGTAAAACAGACAGTTATTTAGTGTCCTTGAAGAGTCATTTCTACTAAAACCAGGGTCATATCCCAAAAGCTACCGTGCAGAGCTAGAACTGGACCAGCCTCCCATAAGATGAATGTCCATATTACTGATGTTCTCAGTAGTCACTTTGCTATGGGAGGCTGGTCACCCTTATTCACAAATAAAAAGGTTTCACTGTTTTTCTCATTTACTATTCAGGAAGTACAGCTCCTTCTGCAGGACCATCCTTGTAGTATTTACATTTTCAGTTTCAAGGTTTGTTGTACTGTAGGTTGGGCCAAACTCATTTACATTGGGCCAAACTCATTTACATATTACATTGTTTGGTACACTGAGTGAGTGTTTATTTCTAGATGCAACTACAACTCTGCTTCTTTTACTTTTCTGTGGTGCAGTTCATACCTGTTGTTGGAGTGTGATTTCTGCTTGTTATCATCACAGGAAGACATCTGTATGATCTGGAGTCTGGAGTCTCTACTAGCCTGATCCACCTAGAGCAGACTAACATCAGCAGAGGACACCTAAATGGTACTGCTCAGTCTTGGAGGGACATTTTTGTATGCATCCCTGTGAAGCAATTACTAATAGATGAAATGCAATAAATTGTCAAACAATATTGATACATTTGACCCCACATAGACATGATCCTTTCAGCACTGTAGTGTCACCTCCACCACACATTGCCATCAGGTGGCAAAACAGACAAACCTCATTTACCGTTCTGCAGTGCGGTTCACACGTTTTTCTTCCTGTAGATATTCAGCTTGTCTGACGCCTGGTTTAACATGTTATAAAAACTTTGACATTTCCTGGAATGTCAAACCATCAATGTGTGTGAAGGCAAGGCTACAGTATTTGGTAACCAGGCGTATGTGAAGTTGTAAAGGGATTTGAATGACGGATAATGCTCTTCAGCATAATCTAGTGGATGTTTTGAATAACATATTTACTTTCAAAGCCAATTAATCAATCAAAATGATTGATTATATTGCGTCACACACTGTCTGTTTCATTGTCCAGGTACCAATTATGCGGCGTTACCCATCCACCGCATCATGACGTTTGTGGCCCTGATCATCCTGGCTGCTATAATAACCATTTACACAATGAGAAGACACCCATCCAAGCCTCTGAGCTCACAAGCAGGTGAGAATCAGACATTGGTCCAGTTCCATTTAGGTTCCTATTTCCTAACTACTCCCCCAACCCAAGTTGACAGACCTAAACATTATGGATATGCTTCAGTTATGAATTGAATTATAACCTGATCATATATATATATATATATATATATATACACACACAGAGCTCTGGAAAAAAATGAAGAGACCACTGCAAAAATACCAGTTTAGCTGGTTTCACTGTATATAGGCATGTTTGGGTAAAATGAAAATTGTAGTTTTATTCTATAGACTACTGAAAACATTTCTCCAAAATTACAAATAATGTAAATTAGAGCATGTATTTGCAGAAAACGACTAACTGGTCAAAATAACAAAGAGATTGCAGTGTTGTCAGATCTCGAATAATGCACAGAAGTAAACAAAATTAAACAACACAATGCTAATGTCTTTACATAGGAGTCAATATTTAGTGGAATATCCATGATTCTCAATCACAGCTTTCCTGGTATGCTCTCCACCAGTCTTTCACATTGATGTCGGGGGACTTAACAATACAAGAAGCTCTGCTTTGTTTGATGGCTTGTGACCTTGCATCTTCCTCTTGATCACAATCCAGAGGTTCTCAATGGGGTTCAGGTCTGCAGGAGGGACAGTTGATAGTCGTTTTGTCTTCTGATGGTCTGTAGCTTTGTTGTCACCAATGTCTGCTGTCTGACCTTGTTCTTATGAACGGCGTCTTTGAAATGTAAAGGATGGAAGCAACCTGATGTTCACTGTATCCCTCTGTCAGTGAAGCCAGAATTTAACAAGTTCTTCCTCACTCAGTACTTTCCTTTTCAACTCTTTCGGCATGGTCAACAGATATGTATTTATTCCAATTACTTTCGAGGTACTACTAACACTGTTGTTGCCATCCAGCTGGTCCTATTGCAAGAGGTTAGTAATGACCACAGCAGTGTTTTTCATACTTTTCCTAGTTCAATTAGATTTGGTTCAGGTGATCACCTAATCAGAACATCATTCAGTTGAATGAGGTGTGCCGGTGTTGGATTGCTTGTGTTGGATTGCCTGTGTTGGACTGCCTGTGTTGGATTGCCTGTGTTGGATTGCCTGTGTTGGAATGCCTGTGTTGGAATTCAACAGACACTTTGTTTCTCCTCTCCAGTTAAAACCACCAACACAAGGCGCTCTCTAGTTACTGGCGTTTATATGCACAAATATTCATTGAACGTTCAGATAAACATGCTCTGTGAAAACTAGATAAATAAACAAATTATAATAAATACGGTGCAATACAAACATTCTCGTAGAGAATAATAACTACACAGTTATTATAACAAAAATAACAAACAATTACGTTGCTTCCATGTGCATTCTCCTTAACATACCAGCAGTATCTATTTCACTAGATTAATTACAAATGCAGAAGAATACATATAACCTTGCATACCTCATTGCCACGTTAACTCAAGGGGGTAAAACTTCACATATTAACAACATGCTTCAAATTAACATCCATCTTTCGAGTCAAACAGGTGCTCTTCTTCCCGACATGGACAACATACAACACAATAATTCTCAACATACAACACAATAATTCTCCTACCCCATGCGACACAAGAATATTGGTTCTGCTTCAAAACACTACGCAGGTCTTTTAACATGTGTGGCTATGTATTCTCTTATTTGAATTTATACAATTTAACAAGACAAAATATTATTTATTATTTCACACAAACGTATTAAATGAACTCAAACTATAAACCTGTCACATCGCCCCCTGGTGGCGGACATTCCTTCTCTCGCGTGGCACCTAGGTGTTCGACGTATCCGGTCTTCAAGGCGCCATCGTGTGTGTTTTGTCCTGTTTTCCCCATGCCTGTGAACGCACCCTTTCCTAATTCTCCACACTGGTCGCTAATTACCTTAGTATTTAACTCCCTGTGTTTCTAGTCTCAGCGTGCGTTATTGTCAGCTGTTACGTGTTCGTATCATTCCCTTGTATCTCAGGCCCGAGTGGCTGGTTATCATTTATCTGTGCTTGTTGCACAACTACTAGGATTACTAAAACCTTCTAATCGTTGGAGCCTAAATAAAAGGCTTTTGAAGGTTTCCCTGCGCCTTGGTCATTATTCAGTATCACGTCAAAAAACTGCTTCTGTTGGCAGTTACACACTGGAATGGATTGGCTGTCATACATGCAGAGATGCTCATTTAATACAAATTTGCAGTGGTTTAAAATTTTTTCCAGAGCTATATAGTCTGTTGACATACATTATCATCTTGTCTGTCTTAATCCTAATGAACAATACCATCTTCACAGTCCTTGATGGAGTAAATTGAGAGACGTGTTCTCATGTCTGTTGTTTTCTGTACAGAAGTCTCTGGTATTGATCATCAGGTCCTGGAGGAATGATCATTTTTTTCTCACTACTCTCCCTGTTCTGGACCAAGATACTCAATTGTCTCTAGCTTTAATGTTTAAATAGGACAGGACTACAAATATTTTGAATAATGATGATAGCACAGTATTTTCTATAGTACAGTATTGTTAAAAAGCCTAGAATGTGTTATTACATGCAATAAAGGTGTTGAAGTGAGACTGGTGAGTGTTTTATTTTTATTTAACACAATCCTTTAAATTGTAATATTATTTAAATAAAGATAAACCAACACAATATGTACAACTCATTGTGTATCTGTATGTGTGTGAATTCTACTCTCAATGACCCTGTTTCAGAAAGCAGGTTTAACAAACTTTGAGTTTCAACCTGAACTCTGGGTTGACTAACTCTGAGCTGTCAAACTCAGAGTTTTCGGTTCCAGAACAGAAGATTACATTTAGTTCAATCAACTCTAAGTTATTAAGTCAACTCGCAACAATGATTGGGTCCGAGGTGCCCTTCAAAATAAACGTGTTCCACATACAATCTTCAACACAATACAGTGCTGTTCGAGAACGACCATTAAACGCATTAATGGAAAAAACTGAACGTTTTATCTCGAAGGGTCCACTTATTCAACATTTATGCAATATATATATATATATATATATATATATATATATTTATATAAGTATGTCTGTTTTCTTGCACGTGTTTAATATTTTTGCTGGTGTAACCCAACAGGCACAAAACGTACCTGGCGGCAACTGAAGGCATAATTTCAATAGCAGCAATTGTGATGTTGTTTAGCCTTCCCTACCTAAATAAACATCATTCAACATGTGATATATTTAGGTATTTTTTTTTAATCTTCAGCCATCCCATGCATTTGAAAGTAACATCTTCATACATACAAGCCTCCAAATTTGTGCCTACTAGACTTGTTCAAATTTGACCTCCATTATTGCCAATAGAAAAAGTCTGAGGGCCAAAACACAGGTGGGGGTCCACCACCACTTGGAGATGGCCCTCAGTCAAAACCTATTTCTGAAGGCATCTCTGGAGGAAGCTCATCTGACCCAACCACCCCCCAGGACACAAGGGCCTACATAAAAGGTTAGTTATTCAAATGATTGATATACAGCTCTGGACAAAATTAAGGGACCACTTAACATTGATTTCTGAACTTGGCATCTCTTAATTGTTCCAGAGCTGTAAGTACATGCATCCTTTTGCCAGTGGATGCATGTACTTACCCACCCAACAATCTTAGACACAACTTGGCAAACCTTTTCATATTCGTTGTTTTACTTAAGACATCATATTAGACATCTATTGTAAGTTGACTCAGAGTTATGTCATTGTCACTTCTCCAACTAACGGCAGGCTCCCCTCCGGTCACGTGGCACCCCAGCGTTCGACGTCACCGGCCTTTTAGTTGCCATCGTTTATGTTTGTCCTGTTTCCCATGTCCTGTGAATGCATCCCTCCCTGATTACCCACAGCTGCATCCTATCTACTAGGTATATAGGCCCTTGTGTGTCTTGTCGCTGTGTTCGTTATTGTTTCCTGTTGGATGTTCCATGCAAAACGCACTACAGTATCTTTTCCTACCAAGGTGAAATAAAACCTGGTATTTGTGTACCTCTACTAATTCTAAGAAAACATCACAATCATTGAACAATTGTGATGAAGCCTGCACACTGTTGTGAAAACAAAATAGATATTAGGTGGGCACTATTCTGGGAAAAGGTATAATTTAACGGTCTAATCATCTTCATCTTCTACCAGTTACCTATGGTGTAATCTGTCTGGTGGAGGCTTCTGCCGTGAAAGACATACAGTTGTAAGTGCTCTTAATACTCCACAGATATCTCATTATGGGTTAGAGTAGAACACAAACATTGTTCATTTTCATTACAGGAGGATTATAAAGACTCATTGTCAGGAGCCGCAGAGAGGGAAGATACAGAGAGGGAAGATACAGAGAGGGAAGATACAGAGAGGGAAGATACAGAGAGGGAAGATACAGAGAGGGAAGATACAGAGAGGGAAGATACAGAGAGGGAAGATACAGAGAGGGAAGATACAGAGAGGGAAGATACAGAGAGGGAAGTGTGAAGGGTCGGGCACTTGGAGGGGGATTGCACCACCCTCCCCTGGAGGCCAACCGTAGTGCGAGTAGGACAAGTATGCACACCTGACGGCAATCGCTAACCTTTACAGGTGTTTCTACTTACAAGCCCCGACTAACAGGATATACGGGGGGGGGGGGAGACGCGAGGCGTAAGAGGCTGGTTTTGAGTGACCAACGGAGAACGGGAGCCGTCAAGACAATTACGTTCCAAGGAACTTTGGTGGATGTTAATCCCTATGTGTTGAATATAATTTTGTTGAACCCTGAAAGAATAGTGTCCTTACTTGGGAGCATTAAGAAAATAAACGGGAGCAACAACAGCTCTCCCGCTGTAAACGTAAGATGCGCAAGTTAACCTGTTCACAAACAATACACCCGTTCACAAAAGATACAGAGAGGGAAAGTACAGAGAGGCCTACTGAGGTTCAAGCCTTAGGAATTACATCTAGCAGTTGATAATAGTGTTGTACCATAATAAAACGTGCACCTTCTTTTTCTTTAACAGAGCAATGCTGTAAATTACAATCAGGAAGAGGGTCCATCCACCTCCACAGCACAACTAACATCAGTAAGATGTTGTTCAGCATTGGCCCATTACTGAAACTAAGTAGACCTGGCACTGTGGAGTTCAATGTCATTTTTTGTGTTCCTATAGCTCCCTTTGAAACAGCTATACAAGGTGTACTTAGAGAAGCAAATTGAAAAATGTTATTCAGAAATGGATCACATAAGGCTGCAGATGCAAAAGACAAAAATAGAAATACATCTGCTGAAACATGAGTTAAAGGTGGACGAGGTGCACACAGGTGGATGATTTTGCTTCTTTGAACAACCTAAAAATATTAACTGCTGTACTGCATTGTACTTGCAGGAAATAAAGAAGACTTCAGAAAAAGAAAGGCATATTGTCTTTATTTGACACAGGGTGAGTGATAGGTCAATCAGAAATGATGGTAGCATATTGTGTCTCTAAATGCTCTTCCATCTTGTGCGTCAGCGGGGTGGTCAAGTTCGTTATCAGGATCATTCACAGGTTGAGGAGGATGTCCTTCCTTTCTAATTGTTGGTCATCTCTACCCTGGCTCATGTCCTTCAGTAAGCCAAGTTGTAATGTTTCTTCGGGCCGGGCCCAGGATCAGGGGTCAGCCAATAGGGCTGGGGTCCCCTCTGTCACCGAGCAGGTAACCATCGAACTCTCCTATGATATTATAGGGTTACAGTTTAGATTTCCAGTTGCAATAGGAGGAAACACAATGTATATATATTGTATTAAATTATCAGTGGACATTGTTTCTCTTTGAGTTTTTCCTATTTCCTATCTAAATATAAGTACCCGAATTGTTAGTTGGTTGCCTGAGTGTCCTTCCCCGGCCAACAAATGTTGGTACCAGGAGTGGGGTAATGTGGTTTAGGATAGGTGAGAGCTAGTGAATGCAGAGAATAATACAGTAGTGGCAAAGATCACCACAGCAGAGTGCTCAGAAAGAGAGCCCGGGGTGGAGGTGAAGACCAGATGAGGTGTCGAGCAACAAGGCAAAGGACCAGGGGCGACACCGAAAGGGATTTCAGGTCTACCACTCCTTTGTGTGAACTGCTATCATATCCTTATTTGTTCCAAAAGACATAGCAAACCAAGGACTTTTCAAAATGTCTCATACGTCTGGTTCTGATGATGAAGTGCAAATGGACAGTGACGTTCATACACAACTTAGTGAGTTAAGTAAGAAACACGAACAAGCAATGGCAAATATTGCATATTGCTTGAATCCTCTAAAAAGTCATATGTGTATGTGCCTAGGGAACGTCACATTACTCCTTTTAGTGGTGATTTTGATAAGGATGGCAGAGCAGTAGATGATTTCATTGAGGAAGTCGAACGTGTTTTACGTGCAAGAAATCAGTCTGGGGATGATCAATACGACTTTATTATGTCACTGTTGAGAGGTGCAACTTTGGAAGAAGTACGGTAGTGTAGCAAGGGTGAGCCTGACCCAATGAAAGATGTATACAATTACCTCAGAGAGGCTTTCCGAGATAAACGCAGTGGTTCTCAGTTGTCACATAGCTTTTATAGTTGCAAACAAAGAGAAGAAGAGGATATACTTGAGTTCTCACATGCGTTAGGGCAAATCCTTAGATTAGTTTAAAACAAACACCCGACGCTGTAGTTAATGAGAAGCTAGTGTTGAGAGATCAGTTTGTGGAGGGCATTAGGAATCCACTACTTAGAAGAGAGCTCCGCAAATATGTTAGGGACAAACCAAAATCATTTCCCAAGCTCTGGGTCGCAGGGAAATGAGACCCCTCTGTTGCTGTGAGTCGGGCAATGCAGGGCCACACCCTAGGCTCAAATGAAGACAGACCATCTCAGAAGGTGTTATAGGAGCGTGCAATAGGAACATGTCCCGTTGTAGAGATCAAGATTTGTGGGGTTGTAGCACCTTGCTTACTGAATACGGGCAGCCAAGTAAGCACCATTACTGAAGGTTTTTTCAGACAGTATTTAGGAGGAGAGGATGCAGATATGCTTTATACATCTGGCTAGCTAAGGTTAACTGCTGCTAATGGGTTAGGTATACCATACATGGGATACCTGGAGCTGGAGGTAGAGACAATAGGAATAAAAATTGTGGGTTCTTAGTGGTGGAAGAGTATCAGGGTTCTCAGGCATCAACCCCAAGGATTTTGGACATAAACATCATCAGTCAGTGATGACAGTTGGTCCATGCTGAATTTGATACCACACTGGAAGGAAAATTGTATTCGAACTGTATAAGTACTTTTCAGACCTGCAAAGTCCATAAGAAAGCAATTGCAAGAGTTGCAAGTAAAGATCCTGCACACATACCCGCTGCTTCCATAGTTACGGTCATGACAAAAGGACCTCCCAGAGGGTCTGACAAACGGACTCCAATGTTACTGGAATCGATGAACAAAGCATTACCTGACGGTCTGGTAGTCATCCCGACACTTGTTGATTGTCAAAGCTACTGTGTACCAGTGCAGGTTGTAAATACTAGGTTAGGTGTTTTGTCTCCAGTGGATTGCGATGGGAAGAGTGAAGTGATGTTTCAGCGCATCTCAGCAAGCGTTTGACAAGTTACGGTTAGTGCACAAAATTTACAAACGTCCAATCAGTTGCAATTTGTCTTAGACAGGTTAGACATTAGTGGTACCAAGGAACAGCAAGCAAAGTTAAGTGCAGTATTGGCCAAATACACCAATGTTTTTGCAATAGAGGATGAAGACCTTGGATTTACGGACAAAGTCAAACATGAAATTAATCTAATTGATAATGTACCAGTGACA
>JACXGK010015656.1:0-10195 GCA_016801125.1 Novumbra hubbsi | reverse complement strand
CTAGTATTAAGAACCTCCCTGCTGATACTAGACCCAGCCCTTTCATTACCATCCTAGTATTAAGAACCTCCCTGCTGATACTAGACCAAGCCCTTTCTTTCCATCCTAGTATTAAGAACCTCCCAGCTGATACTAGACCCAGCCCTTTCATTACCATCCTAGTATTAAGAACCTCCCTGCTGATACTAGACCAAGCCCTTTCTTTCCATCCTAGTATTAAGAACCTTCTGGCCAATATGTTCCGACATGCCCAGTCAACGTTTACAATGTTTAAGTCTCGTAGTCTGAAACAGTTGTGTATGTTTATTTAGCAGATGCTTAGTTGTAGCACTGGGTTCCCTTTGGGGCCCGTCTATTGGTCCCTGGTGCTTTTAGTGAACCAATGGTACCGTTCAAACGCAGGCAGATTTTAAACATGTAATCAACAATATCAATATCTGCACGCATCCACACCGACGGTCCGTTAGTTCAGATCACATCTATTATCAACACAACAACACATGCTAAATATTTGATCAATCCTTTCTCTTGTCTTCAGTGATATGCATTATGCATAGATTGCTTGAAACAGGAACATTTGGGGTTTCAAGGTTCAAGGGTTTTCTTCCCATGTTCAATGAAAACCATCTAGGCCTACTAAGGGAAGTGCCCTGCGGTCAAATCATTCTGTGATACTGTACTCAGTCTTACTGCACACATTGAAGGTACTGTGGCACACGGACCTAGGGAGGAGTCTTGACAGTTAAACAAAGCAAAAAGGGAATGTGGTTACCTTCGGTTTCCTCTCCATCTCATTCCGGTAGGTGCTCTCTCATTTCTCCATCTCTAACAGACTTCTGACCAACACCTGTTGCCTGTCTAACCCTAACCCTGACTCCCTCCACCTCAACGTGAAGGTCATCTAGGACGGTTTTGTCACTCTCTCTTCCTTCTAACCAAAATAAATATCTATTCACATATGCATTCAGGCTTTCGTTCAAAAAGACGGTAGTGGACAGATAGCTTAAGACATCATATTCTGCCAAACTGCATTCCTGACAGCCTAAAAGGACCAGGGTGGTTCCTCTGTCTATCAAACGCACATTTACAGACATGAGATTCCAGGGCACTCTGTGACTTCCAGAACATCTGGAGTATTCGTGGTGACCGTCGCTGAGGTCTGACAGTCAACAAACTAGACATGCCCTGCCTCCATACATCATTAGATCATTAGATCATTAGGTACTACAGTACGCCTGTGTCTATGTCAGTATTTGAAATGAAACACATTCTCACTGTGGTTTGTGATGGTCTATCAAGTATGGTCTGCGTGGATCTCATGTTTGCTAGCTATGTTCTGTCTTTAAACAACTTGTTGTGGCCTCAGTGGTTTGGAGGCCGTGAGCGTCCAGCGCGGGGTGTGGGTACCCATCCTGTTTGGAGTACTTGGTAGGGCAAGGCTACAGGGCCATGTGTTGTCCGGATGTAACTATGAGAAAAGGACCATAGCACTGCCATGGTGAGTTGTACAACCACTTTGGGGAAACCATGTTTCCTGGACACTTTTATTTTTGCGCCATCTCAGAAGCCTCCTCTCTTCGAGGCTACATCCTGTACAGCAGGAAGTGATGTCAGATACATCCTGACCTTTAAATCATCAGAGGATGGATATGTCATCATATCCCTGTTCTAACTGGGCTGTTTCAGCAGTAAAAGACTTGACGGCTTTCAGATTGCTCACGTGCATTCATCTAGATTAAATCTGATTCATTTTAAATCTTCTTCAGCAAATCATTTTTAATTGATAAATAGCTACAACAAATATATTTTTGGATAAATACACAGCGTTCCAAAATATTATGCAAATTATATTGTACACTGATTTTCCTAAATAGTTGATGAAAATTACAGTCAGTTTAATTTTCAAGTCATCAACCGTTTGGGTAAAAGTTGAGTTTCATTGAACAAACCACCCAATGAAAACAGTATTTGTTTTAAAATAAAAAACTCAAAAGGCACTGTTCCAAATCATTATGCACAACAGAGTTTCAAAGTATTTTATAGGTTTTAAAGAACTGAATTTGAAGTTTCAATTAGGAGGTCATATTTACTGAAATCAAAAGCCATTTCAATCAAACATCTTAACAGGGCAAGTTACATGTTAACATAGGACCCCTTCTTTGATATCACCTTCACAATTCTTGCATCCATTGAACTTGTGAGTTTATGGAGAGTTTCTGCTTGAATGTCTTTGCAGGATGTCAGAATAGCCTCCCAGAGCTGCTGTTGTGATGTGTACTGCCTCCCACCCTCATAGATCTTGAGGAGGCTCCAAAGGTTCTCAATAGGGTGGAGGTCAGGGGAGGATTGGGGCCACACCATGAGTTTCTCTCCTTTTATGTCCATAGCAGCCAATGACACAGAGGTATTCTTTGCAGCATGAGATGGTGCATTGTCATGCATGAAGAGGATTTTGCTATGGAAGGCACGGTTCTTCTTTTTGTACCATGGAAGAAAGTGGTCAGTCAGAAACTCTATATACTTTGCAAAGGTCATTTTCACACCTTCAGGGACCCTAAAGGGGCCTACCAGCTCTCTGCCCATGATTCTGGACCAAAACATGACTCCACCACCTCCTTGTTGATGTCGCAGCCTTATTGGGACATGGTGGCCATCCACCAACCATCCACCAACCATCCACCAACCATACACCAACCATCCACCAACCATCCACCAACCATCCACCAACCATCCACCAACCATCCACCAACCATCTGGAACATCCAGGGTTGCACGGCACTTTGTCTTCATGTAATTCTGGGCCCACTGCAACCATTTCAGCTTGTGAGCACTGGTTAGAGGGGCTGAATAGTAGGTTTATGCACAACTCCAAGCCTCTGGAGGATCCTACACCTTGAGGTTTGTGGGACTCCAGAGGCACCAGCAGCTTCAAATACCTGTTTGCTGCTTTGTAATGGCATTTTAGCAGCTGCTCTCTTAATCCAATGAATTTGTCTGGCAGTAACCTTCCTCCTTATGCCTTTAACTGCACAAACCCGTTTGTGCCCTGAATCAGCCACAAATCTCTTCACAGTACGATGATCACGCTCTCACGTTTTTGTGAAATGTCTAATGTTTTCATACCTTGTCCAAGGCATTGCACTATTTAACGCATTTCGCCTTTCCCATATTGCTTGAAACCTGTGGCCTGCTTACAGTTTTCTACAGTCACTAGGACACATTTCCCAATACTTAGGTCACTTTTTCAAAACTCTTCACAGTTCTCCAAACCATCTGTCAGTTCGGCACAGCAGCACTAAAACTACCAAATCACTTCATACATGTCTCAAATCAACTCATTCTTCCAGAACACTAGCAAAGGTCGACAGGCAACAAACACACTTTGTCACCCACAAAACAATGACCTAAAAAACACTAACAACAGGTAACATTATACAATTTTGTCTTGTGTAAAACAAGGAGACATCTCTGTTTACAATTCACTGCAATATATGTTACTGGAATGAATCAGACATTTGCGCTGAGTAATTCCAAATACAAGAATTTGTATTCACACCATCCACTGATACAGATACAATAGTAATGCAAAACTACTCAGCAGTTGTCTCCTTTTGTAATGAAATTGAAAGAGTAACACCTGTGTAGATGTTCATCCACAATGAGAATCAGCTGTGGTTTGTCCAATTGATTTTATAGCTTCATCACTGTAGAATTGTAGCAAATTGCTGTCTTATTCAGTTTTGTATTATGTTATTGTTTTGAACTTAAGGTTAACTGTTTTGAAAATAGTATGTAAGCATGTGCAAATTGACCTGTAAGTACACAGAGTTTTGGTGACCTAAGTATTGGGAAATGTGTCCTAGCGACTGTAAAAAAAAAAAGAAACTGTAATAATGTGGAACATCCTTCTTAAGTAGTTTTCCTTTAATTGGGCTCACCTGGCAAACTAAATATCACAGGTGTCTGAGATTAATTTCAGTGATACAAAGAAGACACCATACCATCCATGAGTTTGATTGAACAACAACATATTTAATATGTATGACACTTTATGAAACTTAATTCCGCAGAATCATTTGGAACGCTGTGTAAATACAAATATTAGCTGTAGCCTACAGTCAGGCAAATGTACACATACAGCCTCTCCTTTGGGCCCAGCACTGTGAGACCAAAAGGCTCATTGCAGGCAACCATTAAACTTGATCAATGACCAGGATTGGAATCCCACCCACGGCCACATCAGCTCTGTCACATGACAAATTGGTTCTCTGTAGAAGATTTCATTGGGCATCTAGGCTTACAGATCCCTCATGGGCTCATTGATTCTTTATGCAGTTTCTTACTGTGTTGAAGATTCAAGCTGTAAAACAGCTAGATGCTGTCACATCTAACCTGCCGTTGAAAATATTAGCCCCTTTCGTGTTTTTGGCTCATGCTTCCCTGCTCACCCCGGGGATTAAAAGGATCTGGGGGGTAGACGTGAAAACTCCAACCCATCAATACTACCTTTCTTTGGGGGCATTTATTCAAATACTCTGATTAGAACAGTAGAGAAGTGGGAAAAGATAACAGTATTTCCAAAAATAAAGGTTAGATCCAAAAACTGAGAACTGGGTTTTTATTGGTGTGTGTCTGTGGTTAGGTATTGAACGTGTAATAAAGTGCTTCTCTCTTCCTCTTGGGAACATTTTTAGATATAATTGAGAGCACCATTCTACAATTTGTTTTGTTGACTTGTATTTTAGCGGAATCACACCACAGCTACTCGCTATAAAAACCTGAGTCCACCATAAGAGTGAGGGCGAAACTGAACATTATGGATGATTGACTTGCCAAATTGGGTGTTTTGTGGCACACAGTTGGTTTTAGGAAGTAAAATATTTCTGTTGCTGCCTCTCCATCACACTTCCTCCTTCAGACGCCCCCCCCCCCGTCAGCCCCTCCCCTCTGCTGCAGCTCACTGGGTAGAGACTGGGTCCGGTCCAGAGCCTGCTAAGTGATTGGTTCTGGCACGCTCTCTCCCTTTGTCCAGCTTTTTATCTGTCTCCGTTTTTTTTCTTTCCATACAGTTAGCAGACGTCCGTCTGAATTATTGGTCTCTAAAGACACATCGTTCCCAACTCAATGGATTGACTTAAAAAAGAGGTGAGTTGGTGAGGTGGCAGGGAGCCAAGTGTGATGGCTGGAACTATTTCTGGGCTTGTTCTGGTCTTGCAAACTCACAACCCTTTTAGGCCATTCTGTACAGGTTGACATTTGGTGTCAGAGGTCAGAGGGCGATGGGATAGTACCCTTGTCATGCCTCCAGGATGACTCAGCACCGGCAGTGGGAGAGTAAAGAATGACACTTCCTGCCTTTCACATGTGCTTTTATCACTTCCCGACCATTGACCATCAGATCCTGGTGAGGGGTAGGGATGAATACGCAAAAGGAAGGTGGTTTCATTGTTTTACAATGTCTCTTGTAATTCTGCTAGGCCTCCGTAAGGTCTCCTAATAGAGAATGTTGTCTTCTATCTGCCTGTGTCCTTCACTGGGGGACCTTGTAACATATTTCACTGGGTTTCTTGCTTTACTGAGGTTTGTTGCGGTCAAGCCCATCCTTAGGCTTGAAAAGCATTACTTCTTGAATTTACTATCACTTAAATGCAGTTTTCAAAAGTGGGTGGTACCTTTTCACCAGTCTAAGCACAAAAATCCAAATCTAAAAGTTTCAAAATCCGTATGTGCACTTTCAACTGACTAAGGACAATAAACACAAAGTCGCGTTTTCACTATAACAAAAGACAATTTCAATGTGAATGAATATTTTCCAGATAAAACATTGACATTCCTTATGATTTTCTCGTAGTTTGTTAACAAAGGTAGAAGACCTGCATGAAGTTGGCCGGCCAACCAAAGCAACACGTCTGCAAAATATGCTTAATTCTTTGTGCCATTAAAATGTTTGTTTTTGCTGCTGTTTTGCAGATATTAAAGAATGTTTTATAATCATTCTGAGGTCACTTTGCCCCAAAACATACTCCAAATGTACCCGAAATAGTCTTGTCTGTTTGTGCTCCATTTTTGCTGTTTTGTGCCAGTAAAAGATTTGTTTGTGCTGCTTTAGTGTTGTAAATATTAGACATTTAATTTTAGGTGATGAAATTACCAGCCGCCCAACCTGCGCTAACTTCCCTCAGGTCAGAAACCTCTATTAATGAAACAACCTGCGCTAACTTTCCTCAGGTCAGAATCCTCTATGATTGAAACAACCTGCGCTAACTTTCCTCAGGTCAGAATCCTCTATGATTGAAACAACCTGCGCTAACTTCCCTCAGGTCAGAAACCTCTATTAATGAAACAACCTGCGGTAACTTTCCTCAGGTCAGAATCCTCTATGATTGAAACAACCTGCGCTAACTTTCCTCAGGTCAGAAACCTCTATCATTGAAACAACCTGCGCTAACTTTCCTCAGGTCAGAAACCTCTATCACTGAAACAACCTGCGCTAACTTCCCTCAGGTCAGAATCCTCTATAATTGAAACAACCTGCGCTAACTTTCCTCAGGTCAGAAACCTCTATCACCAAACAACCTGCGCTAACTTTCCTCAGGTCAGAAACCTCTATCACTGAAACAACCTGCGCTAACTTCACTCAGGTCAGAAACCTCTATCACTAAAACAACTTGCGTTAACTTCACTTGGGTCAGAAACCTCTATTAATGAAACAACCTGCGCTAACTTCACTCTGGTCAGAAACCTCTATCACTGAAACAACCTGCGCTAACTTCCCTCAGGTCAGAAATCACTGAAACAACCTGCGCTAACTTCACTCGGGTCAGAAATCTCTATCACTGAAACAACCTGCGCTAACTTCACTCAGGTCAGAAATCTCTATCACTGAAACAACCTGCGCTAACTTCACTCGGGTCAGAAACCTCTATCACAGAAACAACCTACTCAGCAAAAACAAATCATGTATGGATGTGGTTGTAAATACTACATTCTAATTTGTCATGAGTCATTGTGGTTCATTACAGTAACATGACAATGTGCTTCCATTTGCAATAAGAAGACAGTGTTAAAATAAAAAAAATAAAAAATGTATCTAATTATTTGAATTTCATTTAAACATTTTAAGCAAATATATTTTAAGTAGAGAGATAGGCCATACTGTACCAGTTGACAAGTCATGTAGAAATGGTATCCATTACTATGTGGCACTGGGCAGAAATGCTAAATTTTTACAGCAGCAAACTTCTTTCAAAAACATCTATTTCTGATCATTGGTAACATACATAGATATGATTAAACTGTAAAATGCTCCCAATCTGTTATTGTATACAAACCACTATGTGCATGTAAAGATACAATCATATTTACCACATACTAATCTTTCTATTTTGCAGTTAATAATAATGTTTTGAATTGTATAACTTGTATACCTTTTGGTTTTTAAATAACAAAATGAGCCCATCATAATCTGATGTATTGGTGCCATGGTATTTTGTGAAAAAGTAGGGTTTACTCAAGGGTGAATGATCAGAAACTCTGATACATGCACAAAAGAAAATGATCTGCCCCCTAAAACAATCTGCCCTTCAGAAATTTAACATGTATCTTCCATGCTATCAATTCTTAATGAGAGTAGGGGACATGGGAAAGGGTTAGACAGTGTTTAATAATGCAAAGGGCAGCCCCCAATCCACCTCCCTGACCACAGGTCTGGGAAAAATAGGAACTTAACATCAGAAAAACCTTCAAGATTGCGTGCACAAAGAACTGTACAAAAGGAAATGCACGTGTATGCATGTTTTAGTGTATAGGTGCATGTGTGTTAGTGTGTGTCAATTTCCAGTCAATGCTTTCGGATATTTTGGATTCAATTGATTATTCTCTGTTCCTCCCTGATACCAAATGAGGTGTGTGCACACCTGTGTGTTTGTGACAGAAGTGTCAGTTTTGTCAGTTTTGCAGCTATTCTAATCGTTGACCCATACATACCACTGCTGTGTTACAACATGCTCATTTAAACATATTTAAACGTATACACGTTAGCTATGCATGATTAAATCTGCTGTCGCTTCCTACTTCAGCAAACGTACACGCCGGAAAGAAGACGTTGTCTCAGCAGTCTCTGTCCACAGCATCGTCTGTGTTCTCTGACTTCCTCCTTTACTGAATTCTGCCAACTAAATGAGGGCTGTCATATTTCTGTCTCTCTCATTGTCTGTCAGTTTCACTGACTGTGTGTCTGTCTATCTGTCTACGTCTCTGTCATCTTCCATTAGCGTAGACATGCTTTACCACAGCGATAAACCCTACAAACGTTTTGACTAAGGTATTGACCGTGTGCACCCTCACAGGAATATAACGTGTGGGTTCATGGGAGGGTGCGAGTGGCGCTTGTGGTCAACGTGTTTGTGTCCTTCTTCCTGTGCATTTCTGACTCGATGAGCGACGTGTCAAAGCCATGCAGACATGTGGCCCAGTGCCCAGACTGGTAGGAAGAACATCTGTCCTCTGCAACGGCCCAGTGTGTGTGTGCGTGTGTACACTACGTGTCAACGTGTGTGGTGTGTGTGACATTACGTATCAACGTGTGTGCGTGTGTGACACTACGTGTCAACGTGTGTGGTGTGTGTGACACTACGTGTCAACGTGTGTGCGTGTGTGACACTACGTGTCAACGTGTGTGGTGTGTGTGAGACTACGTGTCAACGTGTGTGGTGTGTTTGACACTACGTGTCAACGTGTGTGGTGTGTGTGACACTACGTGTCAACGTGTGTGCGTGTGTGACACTACGTGTCAACGTGTGTGTGTGACACTACGTGTCAACTTGTGTGGTGTGTGTGACACTACGTGTCAACGTGTGTGCGTGTGTGACACTACGTGTCAACGTGTGTGGTGTGTGTGACACTACGTGTCAACGTGTGTGCGTGTGTGATACTACGTGTCAACGTGTGTGGTGTGTGTGACACTACGTGTCAACGTGTGCGTGTGTGACACTACGCGTCGACGTGTGTGTGTGTGACACTATGTGTCGACGTGTGTGCGTGTGTGACACTACGTGTCAACGTGTGTGTGTGTGACACTACGTGTCAACGTGTGTGTGTGTGACATTACGTGTCAATGTGTGTGTGTGTGTGTGTGACACTACGTGTCAACGTGTTTGTGTGTGTGTGACACTACGTGTCAACGTGTGTGTGTGTG
Source organism: Novumbra hubbsi (assembly GCA_016801125.1). Classification (NCBI taxonomy): domain Eukaryota; kingdom Metazoa; phylum Chordata; class Actinopteri; order Esociformes; family Umbridae; genus Novumbra; species Novumbra hubbsi. The sequence continues at coordinate 999 of JACXGK010015656.1, read as the reverse complement.
TGTGTGTGACACTACGTGTCAACTTGTGTGTGTGGGGGGGTGCAGAAACAAGGGAGGAACTGACCCCTGCTCTATCACTACTGCCATTATGTGAAGCTGAACTGCACAGTGTTTCCTCTCCCATCCATGCAGCTGGTTGTGAGGGTGAGATGGGAAACTCCACCCCCAAATAGCATTTATAGCAGCCTGAGCCGTTAGCCTATCCCAGTCCAGATGGAGAGGAAGAGACACTGACCTCCTTCACTTCCTCACCATGGCAGCTATTGTGCTTCCAAATGAAGTCCGATGCTCATGGAGCAAAGCTCTGTGTATGACCACAATGGTAATTTAATCATGAATCCCCACTCCGGCATACACAGTGATTAATAAGCCCTAGGGCTCAATCTCATATTGTAGTATTCACGCAGTAGCCTTTTGTCCGATGTTCAAATGTACTAACTCCGACTAGTCTTGGGTACTGTATAAAATCTGCAGTCATGTCAGAAAACTGACCATCAGGATCAAACTGTTTCAGATCCTAAATTGTGCTAACCTCATAGATGTGGGTTTCTGTCAAACACCAAGTCCTCAAGGCCTATTTTGAATCATTTCAAATATTTTATTTCTGTATTTTCTATTTTACCTACAAATGTTACGCCTTAAAACTCCAAATCAAATAGCAAAACAATCCATAGTCTACTCGAATAAAGATCTGTATGTTATATCGAACCATAGTAAATAATGGAAGTAGTATTTTGACCTAAAACCTCAGAAACATGGCGATGTTCCGCACAGCAATGACCTGGAGAGTGGTTCCAGGTAGTTCCTAGGCAGTGAGACACCTTGTTCCACATCCTAGGCAGTGAGACACCTTGTTCCACATCCTAGGCAGTGAGACACCTTGTTCCACATCCTAGGCAGTGAGACACCTTGTTCCACATCCTAGGCAGTGAGACACCTTGTTCCACATCCTAGGCAGTGAGACACCTTGTTCCACATCCTAGGCAGTGAGACACCTTG
>JACXGK010015655.1:0-10173 GCA_016801125.1 Novumbra hubbsi | reverse complement strand
CAGGGGTGGGCAAACTACGGCCCGAGGGCCAAATGCGGCCCGCCAGGCGGTTCCATCCGGCCCGTGGAAGATAATGAAATGGTTTTGAGGGGAATCGAAAAATAACTCACCAGCCCATTCTTATACATCTGAGTCGGAATTTCAACTAGTTACACATTATATGGGATCTACTGTACATATGTACTGCATGTTTTTTTACTTTTGCCCTTTTCAGGCCTGCAAATCATTTATAATTAACAAATTACAAAAACAAATGTGGCCCTCCAGTTAATTTCTAAATCCTGATGTGGCCCCCGAGCCAAAAAGTTTGCCCTCCCCTGATCTAAACCATCGAAAGTCGGTCAGCCGTTAACGAGCGATCGCCGTTTCAAATGAGTCATTAATTAAAACCACAGAAAGGGGACGGTTGTGTACGAGGCCTGAAGTAAACACAGGTACACCTTCATACATCAGCTCTGTGGACTACCTCTATCCCCTCCTCCCAGCGCCCCCACGACAAATAACACAGAAACATACGTGTTAAAGCTAGGTGGGTCTACTGATTGACACATAACACATAGCCCATACTTCTGAAGCCCCACCGGCTGAACCCATAACTACTCACATTCCAAGCGTGTGAATTGACAGCGACTTCTAACGGCCGGCGTCAACATCGGTTACGGCAGCTAACAGGTATACCTGGGATAGGAGGAGGAAAGTGTACCGTGCCGCCACACATTGTCTGACGGAAAACTCATTAAGCTAGCAGTGTGAAGTGGCTCAACCTTAAGTCACTTGATCCAGTGAGAGCATGCATCAGGTACGGGCTCAGCCGGTTGCGTGGTGGCGTGGCATATAATGTCAATGACCCATTGAAGGATGAATTATGTGCCCCGGAGCAAAAAGCCGTATCATTGGACTCTTGACTGGCTTTATGAAGACGGATGGTGGATAGACGGGAATGCTGAACGATGCCAAGGATCACCTGGAACCCAGCCAATCGCCCGGCTGCAGGCTACGGGTTGAAATCACCGAGCGGACCCATCTTTTCGACACAGTCCCAATCATTTCAGTGAATCAATGTATTTGCATAGAGAAACATATTCCAACACATTTCCATGTTACATTTCTAGTCAGGAGTATTGGATGATCCCACAATAGCTTACATGTCTTGTAAGATAGTACGCTGATACTGTTATTATGTTGTGCGCAATGAAGGAAAAGCTTGAGGCAATGCTAACGGACCTGACCTCATGCAGACAAGATTCTGCATCTGTTTGTTTTCATGGAATTTAATAGCGAAATATCATCTCATCATTATTTGAATGGAGAGTGGACAATAACTCCTTACTTTTATTGATAGTAGGAATCAGAGGGAACCACAAGGTTGGAAAGGTTACTTTTTAAATGTAATCAGTAATAAATGTTATAAGTTACCTGTCTAAATTTGTAATCGGTAACAAAACATTCTGATGACTCACACTCAGTGTTGTAATCTGATTACTTTTGGATAACTTACATATTAACAGACATTATAAGAAAAAAAAGAATCTCCAGATCAATCAACCTTTTGAGTTTATATACCTCGGCACATTTAAGGTTTTTCAATTTCAATCTATTGAACATGATTAGGAAAGGCTAAATAAATGGTAATTTCTACAAAATGGTATTCACCACATAGATGAAGACATCCTTAGCTTTTCAAACTTATTTTTTCAAAAGTATCTGTAATCAGATCACAGTTAAAATAACGTTATTTTGTAATCCATTGCTCCTCAACCCTGGGGATACAGGTGAACTAAAGAAAAAAAAGGGTAGAGATGGATATCGAACCCGTGTGTCCAGTAGTAGATTCCTATCTGCCAATCGGCACATTTTACCCATCTCCTCTACGCGTAGCCCAGATCAATGGTGAACTGCGGCATGTATGCAATCACACACAGTGAGAAAGGTGGTTTGGAGTCATTGACAATTCCAAAAGCTACAGTTACAGAACTTGGTTGCATCTTTGAGCCACTAAGTCTCCAGACCCCAGATGTAATGCCACCTCCCTGCCAATAGCCTTTTTTGATACGTTGCCAGAAACAATTAATTTTAGGTGCCAAGATTTTGCCTCTTCCTGTAATGTTCAATGACATTGACATGTGTTTGTGAAATGCATACCTGCAGTCCCTCAACACACAAGGGGTTTCTCTGTGCGGTGGGGCTCATGGCATAAAGAATGCCACTGCAGGATCCCATCCCGCAGCATTCTATAAGGATCATTTAATACAGAGGCATTTCTTAGACCAGAATACATCGAAGAGTCTCTGAGTACGGGTTTACAGTGGCATTAGCCTATATGTTGTGTGAAGCCGCCAATGGCGTTAGCTTATATAGTCAAATCGACTTTAGTATACTTTAATTCTACTTAGCAAAAAGGAACATCCATTCCCTTGCTTCATTGCGTAGCGATGTTTGAAACACATCTGCTTGTCTAATACGTATTTCCATGAATGACTAAACATGAGTTTATGATCTCCATTTAGCCATTTCATGGTACACAACCACATGCCTCCCTAATGCGACATCCCTTTACATTCACTACGACTCTACTGACACAAACCACAATGGACCTGAGAGCTATTTGTGCCGTAGCGTAGTCTATATTAAATGTTGATGCAGCCAGAGAAAATATGGATGATATATCTGACAGCAGCCAGAATACGGGTTGGTGGTTCTGCAGGGAAACTAACTAGTTCCAACTCCAGCCCCTCTGATTATATTTTACAGATCTTGCTGCCAAGCCCAGATGCATTTCCCTTGCAAAACAACCCTCCAAAATAACACCCCAGATGAAAGACTTGGGGATGACAAGGAACACGTTCAACATCTCTTGCTTTCAGGCTCTAGCTTTGGTGGATTTGACATTCACAATGTCGTCTCAACGAGTGCATAAACATGCGCATGGTCATAGATATCATACAGCACACGTACACACACACACACACACAAGTACACACACACTAAAAACAGACATATTGCTCTTCATCTTATGATTTAACTTTAGATGTTTATTTTCAATCTTGTTCTGAATGGTGCTGAATTGTTTAACATCCAGTGAGCTTAGTTATGGAGTAGATGACACGTATCTTTACAACTGGCCCTCTCGCCTGTCTGACTATACAGAGAACAAACATTGAAGAAGCATTCAGTCAAATAACTCTTTAAATATCAAACACGCTTCAAATGCCATTCACAGCAGCACTTGCATTTATAGAGGCCCTTCAATATGTAGGAAGCTTACAGCTGCTGCAGCAAAACACACACAATGCTAATTCATAATCAATTGTTATCAAAGAACATAAACTCTTCAATTAAGGCCAACAATTAAGGATGCACCAATATATTGGTCAGCAATCGATTGCCTTAAATGTGCCAGATACATTCCAGTGTTTCCGCTGTGTTCATTTTAAAGCGTTGCCCCCGGCACGGCAAAACCATAGCTTCCACAGCAAAGAAAAAAAATATCTTTTGACACTGACTTCATTTGAGACACATTCATTTTGTTTTCACTGTATATAGACGAACTGTCGACTTACAACACTGTTTCTAAATGTATGAAGCTCAAGGTGCTATTATATTAATGTGTGACTTGAGAAACACAGACCAGCCAATGATTACAGCACATTCTAAGTGCTATCATCTACAGAGTGTGAGCAATATTCAGTAGGGGAGAAGGAGAATGCATCAACGTTTACTTGGCATAAGGCAATTGCACTATATGAATATTGGCAATGGGACAAGTGTATCGGCTAACAGTGCGTCCCTGCCACAACACCTAAGCCGCATAACATTGGGTTTTGCACATTTATCATCTATACAACATTATGAGTTCTATAACATGGAGCAAGGAAAGAGGGTTTGGCACTTCAGAAAGAAATACACAGCTTTAATCAGACAAGTGGTTAGTATTCCAAGGCCAAACAGACAGATTTTGCATTTCAAACTGCTTTTAATTGGCCTGTAACTGCAGCTATTAGAACCCAGCCACCGCTTTGCCTTTTAACTGCCAATCTTCTTCCGAATGGTTCATTAAATCCTTCAACAGTATCATCACATATATGAAAGTAGCTAGCGATATAATTATAATGTGATTATAACCTTTAATCTGAAGAGAGCACAACTGGAGCACACCATCTACATTATAGCGTATGGTGTGAGAAGGCCAATGTTATGTGGAAAATAAAATGTCAGATATGTCACTTCATTGTGTGTGTGTGTGTATGTCTGTGGGCACATATTGGTATGTCATCCATTCACTCCTTGTCCAGGTTCACAAACCCCTATGAGATACAGTATGTAGACAGTAACCTTACAGTCTCCTGATTGACAGCAGCTAGAGAGGTTGACATTTCACACAAATGGAGTGAAGAGATGATGTTGATTATGCTTAATTATTTAATTATAAATACTTACCATCGCAAGTCTCTAAATCAAAATGATTAACACCTCAAGTACTCGCTTGTGAATAGGTTACCGGATGTATTCTTGATGCTCATTACATCATAAAGATTTCATTCAAAACATAATATCCATTAACACCTGAAAATACCCATACTTAGGTTTAAAAGTGGCTCTTGACGTCAAGCTCAATAAATAGTGAGATGTTTACATTCACCTAGAAGAGCTGGTTTATTTGGAAACATTACACGATTATACAAATTGATTAAATAAAGACAGATACAGCCATAGGTTTTTAAAACTAATGGGCACCCATGTCAGGGACCTCGATTTGTGTTGGTAACTCACTATGTTACTCTCTTTATACACACTGACACACTTGTCCAAACATGTTTGCAAACACGCTAACCACGCTTTGATTTTGATATGGTAAGTGTTTACTTGACATGAAATGAAAGCAGGAATGTTTCTTTCAACAGTGCATATGATTTACATTTCCAAGAGTATTTTGTGATGAGGGCAAATCCACAGAAGGCCAGGGGGGGCAGTAGAGAGAAAGACAGAAGAAGAAAGAGGTGCGAGGGAGTGGAACAGACCACATACTGTCTTCGACAAAGCTGAATAGCCTCCAACAAGATTCAAAAATGTTTTAATAATATGGCAGTCCCCCACCCTAGCCACCCAAACCCCCTAGCAACTCAAACCACCCCTGTGATCCAAACTACCCCAGCGATTCAAACCACCTCATTGACCCAAACCACCCCAGTGATTCAAAACACCCCAGCCACCCAAACTACCCCAGCACCACAAACCACCACAGAGACTCAAACCACCCCAGCAACTCAAACCACCCCGGCATCCCAAACTACCCCAATGACACAAACCACCCCAACGACCCAAACCACCCCAGAGACTAAAACCACCCCAGCGATTCAAGCTACCCCAGCAACTCAAACTACCCCGGCAACCAAAACCCCCTCAGAGACTCAAACCACCTCAGCGACCCAAACCACCCCAGTGACCCAAACTACCCCAGTGACCCAAACTACCCCAGAGACTCAAACCACCCCAGCGACTTAAGTCAACCCAGCGACTCAAACCACCCCAGTGACCCAAACTACCCCAGAGACTCAAACCACCCCAGTGACCCAAACTACCCCAGAGACTCAAACCACCCCAGTGACCCAAACTACCCCAGAGACTCAAACCACCTCAGTGACCCAAACTACCCCAGAGACTCAAACCACCCAAGCAACCCAAACTTCCCCAGCAACCCAAACCACCCCAGCGACTCAAACCAGCCCATCCAGCCATGGTTTGTCAAACCACTGGACAGTTTAGCTCATCTTAAATGAGCTTGAGCCCAGAGATGGTGGTGGTGGTGGTTCTGGATCTTGTTTATATACAGTGGGGAGAACAAGTAGTTGATACACTGCCGATTTTGCAGGTTTTCCTACTTACAAAGCATGTGGAGGAAAATCACATTGTATGAATTTTAAGTAATTAATTAGCATTTAATTGCATGACATAAGTATTTGATACATCAGAAAAGCAGTTCTTAATATTTGGTACAGAAACTTTGTTTGAAATTACAGAGATCATACGTTTCCTGTAGTTCTTTACCAGGTTTGCACACACTGAAGCAGGGATTTTGGCCCACTCCTCGATACAGACCTTCTGCAGATCCTTCAGGTTTCGGGGGCAATACGGATTTTCAGCTCCCTCCAAAGATTGTCTATTGGGTTCAGGTCTGGAGACTGGCTAGGCCACTCCAGGACCTTGAGATGCTTCTTACAGAGCAACTCCTTAGTTGCCCTGACTGTGTGTTTCGGGTCGTTGTCATGCTGGAAGACCCAGCCACGACCCATCTTCAATGCTCTTACTGAAGGAAGGAGGTTGTAGGCCAAGATCTCGCGATACATGGCCCCATCCATCCTCCCCTCAATGTGGTGCAGTCGTCCCGTCCCCTTTGCAGAAAAGCATCCCCAATGAATGATGTTTCCATCTCCATGCTTCACGGTTGGGATGGTGCTCTTGGGGTTGTACTCATCCTTCTTCATCCTCCACATGGCGAGTGGAGTTTAGACCAAATAGCTCTATTTTTGTCTCATCAGACCACATGACCTTCTCCCATTCCTCCTCTGGATCATCCCGATGGTCATTGGCAAACTTCAGACAAGCCTGGACATGCGCTGGCTTGAGCAGGGGGACCTTGTGTGCGCTGCAGGATTTTAGTCCATGACGGCGTAGTGTGTTACTAATGGTTTTCTTTGAGACTGTGGTCCCAGCGCTCTTCAGGTCATTGACCAGGTCCTGCGTGTAGTTCTAGGCAAACTGCTTGCCTATTGTACCCAGCCTTGTGCAGGTCTACAATTCTATCCCTGATGTCTTACACAGCTCTCTGGTCTTGGCTGGAGTCTGTTTGATTGAGTGTGTGGACAGGTGTCTTTTATACAGGTAATGAGTGGAGAACAGGAGGGCTTTTTAAAGAAAAACTAACAGGTCTGTGAGAGCCGGAATTCTTACTGGTTGGTAGGTGATCAAATACTTATGTCATGCAATAAAATACAAATAATTACTTAAAAATCATTCAATGCGATTTTCTGGAATTTTGTTTTAGATTCCGTCTCTCACAGTTAAAGTGTACCTATAACAAAAATGACAGACCTCTACATGCTTTGTAAGTAGGAAAACCTGCAAAATCGGCAGTGTATCAAATATTTGTTCTCCCCACTGTATATGTTCTTTTTTGCATAGTAGAATTTTAACTTGCATTTATTGCTGCAGCGACACAAACAATGATTTTCAGAAGTGTTCCTGAACCCATGTAGTGATTTTCACCACACAATCGTGTCTGATTTAATGCAGTGCCGCCTGAGGGCCCAAAGATCACGGCCATTCAATATTGGTTTTCGGCCAAGTCTCTTGCATACAGATATTTCTGAAAATTATCTGAATCTTTTAATGATAGTATGTAGCTTAGATGATGAGATCTCCATACTCTTTGCAATTTTACATTAAGAAACATTATACTTAAATTCACTGCCTGTACAGTCTTTCACAGAGAAATGTTGAACTCCTCTCCATTCTCACTTCTGACAGACCCATCCTCTCTGTTAATACCCAATGATATGACTGACCTGTTGCCAATCGACCTAATCAGTTAGGTTTAGTTTTTTTAAAAGTTGTCCCAACTAAATTCAATGTTGGCACATCTTTTTCAAGAAACAATAAAATGTCTTAGTTTTAACATTTGATATTTTGCACTATTTACTATGGAATACACGTTTTATATTTTTTACACATCATTGCATGCTGTTTTATTTACATTTTACGCAGCATCCCAACTTTTTGGGAAATGGGGTTGTACATTAGCTGATGCATTTTAGATGTTCAGCGTATAGTAAGAAAACAGTTCTTTAACCAGGCAACAAAGAAAAAACAAAACCCTGTTTATTTATTCTGCTAAACAAAATGTAGTATTTGCATAATAGTGCACATAACATGTACATCCATTTTGAAATTCCTAACACATTACAATCACACCATTTCAATAAGGGAATACTTACTGAATCCATTTTAAACACCAAAGTACTGTATAACGGATTGAACCCATTGTATCGTTTGCTGAGATTAACATTACCACAGGAAACCAAGGCATTCAATTATTAATTAGCAGCAGGAGCAGCTTTTAAATCAGGACCGTGGCTGAGCACAGCAGAGAACAGCAGAGCAGGCTTGGCCCTGTAGCCTATGTGAGACACTGCTGTCAATTCTCTTCCCCTTGCCTTGCCCCCCCCCCCCTCCCCACCTCCCCCTTCCACCTGCCGTGAGCTGCTGGTTGGCTCCCCTGCGCTGGGGGGAAGGATTATGGGAGAGCCATAATATTATGCATTACGCTCTGTCCACGCTGATGCAATCAATGCTCCATTTCACAGGAGTGCTTTTCGGTGAGGAAGAGAAGGCAGAGAGGCTTGGCATTTCCGCGTGGCAGCGGGGCATCGCGTCAGGCAGCCAGGCAGAGGTGCCTGCTTCTCCGTGTTTCTGGCATGTGTCTCCAGTGCGGTGCGGAGTTGAAGCCTGAGCGCTGTGGGAGCAGAACGTGACAGGTGGGGGAAGCCACTGAGGAGCTGTTGACAAGCAGGAGCTTCCCCCCACCGCTCCCTAGAGAGCACCCCTGCTGCCTCCTCCCCTGATCCTACTCCTGCTGTAATAAGGCCATTACAGTACCGAACAGGCCCTCCTCAGAAATAAACATAGAGAGAGACAGAGAGAAGGAAAGGGAGCTCCAAAACCTGAATGAATTTAATGTAGGTATGCAATCCATGGGCATCACAAAAACTTCATGGATTGTGATATATGATAAACACACTTCATGGATTGTGATATATGATAAACATACTTCATGGATTGTGATATATGATAAACACACTTCATGGATTGTGATATATGTTAAAAACACTTCATAGATTGGGGTACATGCTAAAAATCCTTTATGGATTTGGATTTGTGCTATAAACATTATAACAGATGGTAAACTCAGACTCGAGAGACATGGACCTAAGCCAAATGCCCAGAGGAATTGCAAACACCTTTCATTATGTCCAGTGAAGATGCAAGACCATCCAGTGTTGGATCAAATATATTGTTTAACAGAATATGAAAACATATTCTAAATCAGGATATTTTGTATTAGATATTTTAGAGTAAATAACCAACGTAATATCTTCCTTTTCACACACAGTGCAACTCTGTCTTCCTGTATATTATTCTTTTACAAACACACTTGACATTTTAGTTGTCTTATATACACAGATAACAGATAAATCCACCCCCAGCTACATTACTTTGATGATTGACCTGTTCCACTGTGCTGTTGACAGTGTTTGTTGTGCCTGTACATCTAACACAGGAGCTCCAGGCAGATAGAAAGACATACAGGCACCAGCCCGAGAGACAGACATATATGCACCAGGCAGACAGACAAACAGACATATAGGCACCAGGCAGAGAGACAGACATATATGCACCAGGCAGACAGACAAACAGACATATAGGCACCAGGCAGAGAGACAGACATATATGCACCAGGCAGACAGACAAACAGACATATAGGCACCAGGCAGAGAGACAGACATATATGCACCAGGCAGACAGACAAACAGACATATAGGCACCAGGCAGAGAGACAGACATATATGAACCAGGCAGACAAACAGACAGACAGACATATATGCATTGTATGGTCAGCCTCCACTATTCATCCTCGACTCATTTACCCAATCCCTTGAACGCCCCCTTAACAGCAGATCCAGATCACCTGAGTACTAATCAGCTAATGCCACACACCTGTGCTCTCCCTCTTCTCCTGGCAGCCTCTAGTTAAGCCTGGTCATTCACACCCTGTCCTGGTGAGGTATTGCTTGTGTGATTTGCAACTGTACTAAGCCTGTTGGTCCAGTATTTATCCCTTGTCTTAGATGTGGAAGTCTCCAACAGTATCCTGACCAGTGCCTGACTGACCACCTCTCTGGATCATCCTGTTCTGTACTTGTGTCACGGTGTTGTAGTGAGGCGGAACCATTTGCAGACATTGTTGATAAATGAAAAGGTGATATTTAATCCAAAACAAACAAACAAACTCTACACGGACTGTAAACGAAAAATGAAAGATTTAAACAAACATAAAACGATATACAATAAACATGTAGAGCATTCGCTTGCAAATGAATCAAACAAAGGACAAACCGT
>JACXGK010015654.1:0-10147 GCA_016801125.1 Novumbra hubbsi | reverse complement strand
TTTAGGTAGTAGTCCAGGTGACTCCCTTGTACCTCACAATGTATGGGGTTTAGTCTCCATATATCTTCTGTGTGGAGACTAAACCCCATACATTGTGAGGTACAAGGGAGTCACCTGGACTACTACCTAAAATAAGAAAAGTATTGATATATGAAAGAATGCATTTATCATCATTTAATTTGCAATTTTGTCGTATAATGTCGTTTATAACCAACAGAGATATGTTGAACAGGTATGTAGTCTCCTAATACAATGGTCATTACCTGCCTTAAAATAGCAGTGGTCATTCTAGTTCATCAGGACAACTCCACAAATAACTTCACTTATTAAAAACATGAACAACAGGTCACAGGTTGGGTTCTGTACCCCTGGGTTACCTCACTGCCATCACATATCGTGTTCACCATCCTGCTTATGTCAATATCAACACCATAACATTATAATAGCAATCCGCTCAGGTAGTTAGCGACCTCCCCCCTTCATGACCCAACAGGCAGAGGCCCAGGTGGTGGGTGGTTCTGAACCATCATGCTAGTAGAGCAGAGCTCATCAGACTGAATGAGTAACCTGACAAATAAGAAATCTGATACTGTGATTGGAGCAATGCCCAATGTCAGATGATTAGACGCTGACCAATGACCACTCGGGCTTCCTGCCAGAACTGGCTATGCTAATGTGTCTTGTGTATCGTCTTTACTTGCGGCAAACCGTAATTAGATAATAAGTCATTTAAAAAGAGCAACGCACGTAACCTGTAGTTAGACCTGTTTATCAGACACTCATCTTCCGTGTGAGCCTTCGAGGACAGCGTGCCCAGTTTAGTCCACATTTTAGATTATCAGGATCATCACCCCTTTTGAATGTCTTTTTTCCATAACACAAGGGTATGCCCCCTCGATTCTGTTTCCCCCACAGCTTCATCAGATAATGTACAACAGGTTTCTTGTAAACAATAGTTTTACAATAGATTTGTTTTGTGTTCTAATCAGCAACGCCATTGCAATATTATCGCTTGCTATACTAACGTCGCAGCTCACCAAACTTTGTTTGTTTTAGTCCATCTCGCTGTTGACAGCTAAAAACATATTGGTAAAAACAATGAATACAAAATGACGCCAGTGTTTAGTATCCTGTGGCTAGGATGGGACTCAGCATACCGTGAGTGTGTGTGTGTGTGTGGGTGTATGTTTCATGCAGCTTCTGTATATACCATTCATTATGCCAGCTAGTTTGTGCACACACAAACACACACACACAAACAAACACCCTGGGGAAATATCTGTGTAATCCATCTCGGTAAGGTGAAACACTTCAGATGTAGACCCATCCTTTGCATCCCTGTGGCTGGAATTGAGATGGAGGTAGAGAGTGAGAGGGAGAGAGGAGATGGAGATAAAGATGGAGGTATAGATGAGGTAGAGAGCAAAAGGAAGAGACAAGATGGAGGTAGAGATGGAGGAAGAGAGTGAGAGAGTAGATGGTGGTAAAGATTGAGGTAGAGGGAGAGGGGAGATGGAGGTAGAGAGTGAGAGAGAAGATGGAGGTAGTGATAGAGAGAGGAGATGGAGGTAGAGGGGAGATGGAGGTAGAGAGCGAGGGAGGAGATGGTGGTAAAGATTGAGGTAGAGGGAGAGGGCAGATGGAGGTAGAGATTGAGAGAGCAGATGGAGGTAGAGGGGAGATGGAGGTAGAGAGCGAGGGAGGAGATGGAGGTAAAGATGGAGGTAGAGAGTAAAAGGGGAGATTGAGGTAGAGAGTGAGAGAGGAGATAGTGGTAAAGATTGAGGTAGAGGGAGAGGGGAGATGGAGGTAGAGAGTGAGAGAGAAGATGGAGGTAATGATAGAGAGAGGAGATGGAGGTAGAGAGCGAGGGAGGAGTTGGTGGTAAAGATTGAGGTAGAGGGAGAGGGGAGATGGAGGTAGAGAGTGAGAGAGAAGATGGAGGTAATGATAGAGAGAGGAGGTGGAGATGGAGGTAGAGAGCGAGGGAGGAGATGGTGGTAAAGATTGAGGTAGAGGGAGAGGGGAGATGGAGGTAAAGATGGAGGTAAAGAGTAAAAGGGGAAATGGAGGTAGAGAGTGAAAGGGTAGATGGAGGTAGAGAGTGAGAGAGGAGATGGAGATAGAGAGTGAAAAAGGAGATTGAGGTGAAGGTAAAGATGGAGATAGAGAGTGAAAGAGGAGATGGAGGGAGAGATTAAGAGAGAGGAGATGGATGCAGAGAGCGAAAGAGATGGCGGTAATGAGCGGGAGAGGAGATATATGTAGAGATGGAGGTAAAGATGGAGGTTGAAAGTGACACACCTTATTTTATTTTCTGTGTGCCATGTTAATGAAATTGGCAACATGAAGTGTGACTGCGAATAAATCCTGTTATAATGCTCTTTCTCTCCATCTCACTTTTCCGTCTCACTTCCTATTTCTCTCTTCCTTTTTTGAATTCTTCTCTGTTGCCATCTCTGTTCCTCACTCTATTTCCCACCTTCCTCACTCTATTTCCCACCTTCCTCTCTCTATTTTCCATCATTCTCTCTATATTTCCCACCATCCTCTATTTCCTACCTTTCTCTCTCTATTTCCTACCTTCCTCTCTCTATTTCCCACCTTCCTCTCTCTATTTCCCACCATCCTCTCTCTATTTCCCACCATCCCCTCTCTATTTCCCACCATCCTCTATTTCCTACCTTTCTCTCTCTATTTCCCACCTTCCTCTCTTGATTTCCCACCTCCTCTCTCAATTTCCCACCATCCTCTCTTGATTTCCCACCTTTATCTCTCTATTTCCCACCTTCCTCTATCTATTTCCCACCATCCTCTATATTTCCCATCTTTCTCACCTCTCTCTCTGCAGGTATTGGGACTCAGGATGGCAGTGCAGAGAAAGACCTGGACTTTAAGGGTCGCTCTCAGAAACAGGTGCAGTTTAACCCAGGCCAGACCCAGGCCACGTGGCGTGTCCGGATCCTGTCTGACGGGACCTTTGAGCAGTCCGAAACATTCCAGGTACTTCTATCTGAACCCGCAATGGGAGCATTGGAGTTCCCTGCAGCCGCCACAGTAGAAATACTGGACCCTGCAGACGGTAAGTACCCCTGTTGAACTAAGATCAGTACACACACCTGGTGATCAACAATCAGTATACACACCTGGTGATCTAAGATTAGTTTACAACCTGGTGATTTAAGATCAGTATATACACCTGGTGATCTAAGATCAGTTTAGACAACTGGTGAGCTAAGATCAGTTTACAACCTGGTAATGTAATATCAGTATACACACCTGATGATCTAAGATCAGTTTACATACCTGGTTATCAACTAGTTTACACATCTGGTGATCTAAGATCATTAATGATCTAAGGTCAGTTTACACACTTGATGATCTAAGATCAGTTTTTACACCAGGTGTTCTGATAATATTTGTCTCCACCCACCAGTTATTGCAACCAGTCTGTCCTCCCACATTTTCACCAACCAATTTTACAATGCCAAGTACAATGCCAATTACAAGATAATGCAGGATTTTTTGCTAATGTTTATCTTTTTTATATTCTGGTTCATTAGGGCAATGCAGGTTTTGTAGGTAATGTTAATCTTGTCATTCTGGTTCATTAGGGTAATGCAGTTGTTGCAGATAATGTAAACACGGTCCCATTGTAGTTTAACACCCATCACTCTGACCTGCTATGATGCTACTACCACAGAGGCCTATCGAGACCACCACATAAAACCACATTTAGAACGGCAAAGCGTTGATCTTTGTAGAATGCTGCATTGTGTTTTGGGTGTGCATTGCCGTGACTGTGTACAGTAGATAATACATGTGCAGCAATAAAAACCCAGTCCCATTGCACTGTCCTCAACCTGCTCTCCTTTTGTCTATTAAACCTATTGCTCTCTTCCTCCCACTCTCTAATTCTCTCTCCCTGCCTCCTTGCCTCCTTTCTCATTCTCTCCTCCTCCTCCCCTGTGGGTTCATTACAGTCCGCGTTGGTTGGGCCTGGTTTGTTGTCTCTGCAGCCCCATGGGACGACGTAATGTGACAGGGAGAGAGAAAGAAAGAAAACTGAAATGGGAGAGTCAGAGAGAGAGAGAAGAGAGAGGGCTTGCAGGGAACCGATGTGGAGGCAGACCGAGAGATGCACGGTTGCTTCTAATGGCCCCGCCAAGCTGTATCTGTGTATGTTGTTAGCGCTGCGCTGGCTCCTCTAATGATCAATACAGCCTCTCGGTTGGTTCTCTGCCTGTTAGCTTGTAGCTAGTCTCTATGGAGGCTATGCCAAAAGGGAGATGTTTTCCTTATATGAGGAAACTTAACATGTTAGGTTTTCTGTCCAACGTAGTTGCTCTTAACTTGAGGGCCTGCTATATTAGCCTCGTTCAAACAGTGACTGTTTCTGTGCACTAGCTAGCCAGTGTTAAACCCCCGCCTTGGAGTTCCTCTAATTGGGAGGCGTTTGGTGCACTAAACCACTAAAGTTTAAGACAAACTATATTAGCCTAGGACAACTTTCAGTAATAATTAGGACTGCCTCTGTCTTCTTGTCTGTTAGCTCTAAGCTATTTCAAATCAGAGGGTGGGAGTGCTTCACTTAATTGCCCGGACACTCGCTTGGAGCCCTTGATAGTGGAGTGGCTTGATAATCCCTCTGAAGTTTATGGCATGCTGTATTAACCTTGCATAACCCTGACTGCCTTTGTCAGTCTGCTGGCTAGCTTTTAACCTTACCCTTAAGAGTCAGGGGATAAGTTCCTTAATTGCTGGGACGCTAGCTCATTCCTTAACAGTCTAAAGGTTAAGGCTAGCCATATTATCATAGTTTTAATAGTTTTACTTCTTTAGTCTTACAGCTTTGGGGAAACTTTGGGCTTTGTACTGTGTGTTTTTTCATCCCCAGTGTACATTCAAGCATATCGGTAATAGACAACATTCTCTCGCGCCTCATTGCAGTACCACAGCTAACGGCTGTTTTGGACGAGGAAATATGGGGAGTCGTTATTGTAGGCAAGATACTGCAAATCCCAGGGGGACCTTTTTGCTGATATAGACGTGTTATAAAACATTACAAATACAACCTGCCAATCAGTGATCCCTACTGGATTCCTCAGGGGTTTGGTGTATCCGTGTGCTAAAACTCAATTGTGACATGGCTGCATGGCATTATGGGAAAAACGTTTTTATGAACGTGTGGAAATATTAAAGGATATTAAGCTGTGTATTTGCGGTGAAGCTGTGTACTGCCTTTCTGTGTTGTGGTTACAGGTTAGTTTTGACAGAACGCCTATGCATGCCCTCCGATACAATTTACGGGGGTTGTTGATTTTAGCAAAAATGACTTTATAAATCCTGGGAGGCTAAAGCTTGCCGTGTCAGCCATGGATAACGTAGGCTAATGATTACCTCCACTATCTGGTCAATTTCCACCCTCTGGTCTACCTCCACCCTCTGGTCTTCCTCCACCCTTTGGTCTACCTTTTCTGGTCTGGCAGAATTTTTAGAACATTAACATGAACAGGGTTTTATGAAAACGAATTGCAGGAAAATCAAGCTGATTGATTGAGCATGCGATGTGAAAACAAAGTTTGTTTCCCACTATCCATAAGAAACGGTCGCAGCGTTGATGTGAACCTGGTTACTAGAATTGTGTTCGAAGTGAGAGTGGAATTGTTTCCGCTGTCTCCGTTTTATGGCTTGACAATGCTTTCCCTTTAGGGGTCAGTAACACGCAGGGTTTATCTGTCATGAAGGTTTCCCATGGGACCTCAAGAAGGTTGAGACAATCAAGATTTCCATCTGTTTGCATCATACAAAGGTGACTGCTTTCATTCAAATCTGGCCAAAAATGTCCTTCATGTAGATTGAACTGCAACAGCCTAAATAGTGCACTGTCGAGGAGGCTTTTCAATCCGCCACAGCAATCTACTGACGATGGTCCTTCAGCAAAACAGAGTGAGAGAAGAAGAAAGACATGGTGGGAGATGCAGGGTTGCTTCTAACGCCCCGGAGATGCTTCAGGGTTGTTGATAGACCTGCTCTAGCTTCTGTGATGATGTTGGCTACCGTGCCATGTTGAGCATATCACTGTTAACTTGTGGCTAGTCTCTCTGAGGGTTGGGGCTAGTCTCTCTGAGGGCTGGGGCTAGACTCTCTGAGGGCTGGGGCTAGTCTCTCTGAGGGTTGGGGCTAGACTCTCTGAGGTTTGGGGCTAGTCTCTCTGAGGGCTGGGGCTAGACTCTCTGAGGGCTGGGGCTAGTCTCTCTGAGGGTTGGGGCTAGACTCTCTGAGGGCAGGGGTTAGTCTCTCTGAGGGTTGGGGCTAGTCTCTCTGAGGGCTGGGGCTTGTCTCTCTGAGGGCTGGGGCTAGTCTCTCTGAGGGCTGGGGCAAGTCTCTCTGGGGCCTGGGGCTAGGCTCTCTGAGGGCTGAGGCAAGTCTCTCTGAGGGCTGGGGCAAGTCTCTCGGGAGGCCAGGTCAAAATAAAGATGAGTTTTGCACTGAATCTTTTGAGGAAACTCAACATGTTAGCTTTTCGATCTAGAATGGGTGTATTTTTAGAGGTCACGAGAGAATGAACCTTGTTGGGAATATGAAACAGAATAATACACAGAACATCCAAAGTCCTGCTGCGACGTGGTTAAATGATTATCCTGCATCTGTGCATATTTCACGTAGTTTCATTTTGCCTTGGGTCACGGTTTCCAACCTGGTTGGGGGCATAATACTTCCTCTTTTAATTATTTGACGCAACACTTGAAAGGCTTAGGTTAGGCAACACACCCTGACACTTCTAGATGTCTGTCGGAGTGAATCCTGTTATTGGGTTAATGTGTGTGAAGATTAATTTGTGTGAAGCCCCACACACACACACACACACACACACATACATGCCCAGACAAAGACCTCCCACTTAATAGCCATTTTCAATCACATGAATATTTAACAGCAGAGGATGAGGAATATGTTTTCAACGCACGTCAGTAACCTGCTGTGTTTCAGACAAGGTTTTTTGGGATGCTGTTTTCTTTAGAAAGCTACAGAGGAGGCGATATGGTTGGACTGAATTAGAAGACTACTGTACAAAGCCCTAGTGAGTGCTCCTGGAGTTTGTGAGGAGCGGGGGGGGGGGGGGCAGGGAGGGGGGAGGGAGGGTGATGGGGTGATGAGAGTGTGTGACGGGTGACGGAGTGGGGTGGGGTGGGACGGTGACAGACAGGGAGGATTGTGACGGGGAGGTGATGAGCGTGGGTGACGGAGTGGGGTGGGTGTTTGACACGGGTGGTGTCAGAGAGGGGGGAGGAAGGGGGAATGGAGGGGGAAATAGGGTGACAGGGAGGTGATGAGAGTGAGTGATAGGGAAAGTGGAAGCAGGGTGACTAGCGGGAGAGGGGAAGATTTATAGAGACGGGGGAGGGATACAAGAGGTGAGGGAAAGACAGGAGGTGAGGGGGAGACAGGAGGTGAGGGGGAGACAGGAGGTGAGGGGGAGACAGGAGGTGAGGGGGAGACAGGAGGTGAGGGGGAGACAGGAGGTGAGGGGGAGACAGGAGGTGATGGGGAGACATGAAATGACAGGAGCATAGGATGACAAAAATGTATAGTGACATAAGTGGAACGAGAGAGAGGAAGATATAGAAGGAAACAGAGAGATAGAGGTTGAAGAGTGAGGAAGATATAGAAGGAAACATAGAGAGAGAGGTTGAAGATTGAGGAAGTCAAAGAAGGAAATACAGAGAGAGAGGTTTATGAGTGAAGAAGATATAGAAGGAGAGGTTAAAGAGAGAGGAAGATATAGAAGGAAACACACAGAGATTTAAAATAGAGGAACAAATAGCGAGCAGAAAGAGAGTTGAGAGGGTGAGAAAAAAAGATTTGGAATCGATGAATTTAAATATAGAGAAGAGGTGCGGAGAAAGAGCCTCGGAGCGAGAGAGATTGAGAAGCGTCTGACCTGGGCTGTGTGTTCGTGGAGACCCCTGTGGTTTCATAGATTGGCTCGCAGCGATGTCCTCACTTAGATTAAGTGACTCTTTGTCTGTCAGTCACACTCTCCGCCTGAAGGAGAGGAATCAAATCAATGTCCAAGTAATGCTGTTTCACTTCTATTTCTTGTCTCACTACTACTTATTTGCTCTCTTCCTCTTTCTCTGGCTGTTTGAAATGGTATCTTATTAAAGAATTAGAAGTGACATGTGTCCCCTAAACACATTTCAGATCTTTTCACATCAGTCGTCCAAAAGTGCATACAAAGCAGACCCAGCCAAAAACCTCCAACTGAAAGGAATAAGAAACAGTTTCTATTAAAAATGTGTAGGAGAGTAAGTCACAACGTCGAGAGCAGTCAGGCTTTGTGTAGTGATCAGTCCTACTCTTGCTGCTGGAAGAAGCATCAATATCATCAAGATACACATTTTCCAGATGACCATTGGGTCAGCAAACACCTGTACCTC
Organism: Novumbra hubbsi; assembly: GCA_016801125.1. NCBI lineage: Eukaryota > Metazoa > Chordata > Actinopteri > Esociformes > Umbridae > Novumbra > Novumbra hubbsi. The sequence continues at coordinate 1,703 of JACXGK010015654.1, read as the reverse complement.
ATAAGTGAGTAGACATATCAGGTTGGCTTTTACAACCAAACTTTCAAAAAGCCCACAGTGATTATAGAATGAGCGTGGAGTCGGATTGTCCAAACACAATGTTGATGTCAGCTGCTTTTTTAGGCCATTGTTGAGAGGTTTAGACTAAAATAGCAATACACACCGGTAGACTGCGGCCAGCGACAGCTGGAATGATCAAGCAGAAACTGGATCACCAGAGGAATTTGCAGAAATTAGAGGAAGGCTACTAACTAAGTGTATCCCCAGACCACCAACAGACCACCAACAGACCACCAACAGACCACCAACCACCCAGAGACAAGACCCTTGCAGACCACCTGATTTACCCCCACCAATGGCGGACTTACCAGTCCGGTTGTGCTCTGGCGAATGCCAGTTGAGCTACACGGTGCTGGGCTGTGAGCCCACCATCATGGGGTCTGTTTCTGACAGTTTGGTCACAAACATACACACCTGCTGGAGGTCATTGTGTTGGGCTTGTGCAGTCCTCCTCCTTTTCCTCCTTGCACAAAGGAGCAGATACCGCTGCTGGAATTCAGGACTAAAAATGATTTCTATGCTACCTCTCCGCCTTGGTTAGCAGGTGTTTCTATTTGTTTTGTGTTTTTCCCCCCAGCAGTTAAATGATATTATGCGTCTTTCAATCACATAATGATCATTTCTGGTTCATTGGATTCCAATAATTATCTTCTAGTTTCCTGGGTATTAGTATTTTCAGATTTTCTTTTGCATATTTACTAGAAATGTTAGCTGGTCAAATGCACTGTTGAGACAAGGGATCATTTTGGTTGTAGTATATCATTCACCATTATCTTCAGGGTTTTAATACCATACAGTTTATTGGGCTTCCTTCAAGATAGTATTAGGATTCTAATGGATAATGTAACACACAAGAGGAGCAAGCTGGGAGCTTCTCTTATTCTCTCCCGCTCCTCGTCTATCTATCTATCACTCTATTTCTCTCACTGTCCCCATGAATCTATATATCTATTCCTCATTCTCTTTCTCTCTGTCTTTATCTAGCTCCCGCTCTCTTTCTCTCGCTGTCTCATTGAATATATCTATCCCTCTTTTTCTCTATCTTTTTCTTTTTCTTTCTATTTATATATCACTCCCTTTCTCTCTCTCTAACTATATCTATCCAACTATCTATCTATCTATCTATCTATCTATCTATTAGTCTATCTATTTATCTATATATTGTGTCTTTGAGCTTCGTTCTTGTCCTGTTGGACAGTACTGTTGTGTATCACTGTATGAATACCAACACACACTGTGCACCCGGCAGGAAGAAAAAGGCCTGTGTGCAAAGGTCTTTAGTCACACACACACACACACACACACACACACACAGACACACACAGACACACACAGATACACACACAGACACGCACACACACAGACACACACACACAGCCAGACACACACACACAGACACACACACAGACACACAGACACACACACACCACAGTGGGAAATGGGACGTATAGAAGGTCCATTCTTATTATTGGTCCCTGAGCGTCTGGAGGAAAAAAACTCATTCTAGTTCTGCTCTCAGCCCTGACACCCCCCTCATCCTGACACCCCCCCCCCCCCCCCCCCCCCCCCCCCCCCCCCCCCCCCCCCCCCCCCCCCCCCCCCCCCCCCCCCCCCCCCCCCCCCCCCCCCCCCCCCCCCCCCCC
>JACXGK010015653.1:0-10143 GCA_016801125.1 Novumbra hubbsi | reverse complement strand
TGCTTGGTGGATTCTTGGTGCTTGGTGGCTGCTTGGTGGATGCTATGTGCTAGGTGGATGCTTGGTGGATTCCTGGTGCTTGGTGGCTGCTTGGTGGATGCTATGTGCTAGGTGGATGCTTGGTGGATTCTTGGTGCTTGGTGGCTGCTGCTCGTGGTCTTCTTGCTGCATGTAAAATTAAAAGACTAGAAGCATCTAGGAAGATGTTCCTACTACTCATTAGAGCTATTTTGTTGGGTCTCCTACTGCTTTTGAAGAAAGTTCTAGACATCTAGAAAAACAGAGCAGGTGTCTCCCACTCTTAAACCTTTTTCACTGATCATCAAAAGATTTTTCTTCAAATGTTACGTTTTGCTACTGTCCATTCAACTACTGGTAGCATGAGGCAGTACCTGCAGCCTATTCAGGTTGCATCCAGCTCCTCCAGGATGGCACATCCATACATGCCGTTGCAAGGTTTGCTGTGTCTCCCTGTACAGTCTCAAGGGCATGGAGGAGACACCAGAAGACCGGCCATCACACAAGGAGAGCTGGACAGAGCCGTCGAAGGGCATCAACCCAGCAGCAGAACTGGTATTTGCTCTTTTGCGTGAGGAGGAGCACAGCCAGAGTCTAACAGAATGACCTCCAGCAGGCTACTGGTGTGCGTGTTTCTGACTAAACATGAGAGTGGCATGAGGGCTTGATGTCCTCTAGTGGAACCTACTTTCACAGCCCAGCACCATTCAGGTCGATTTGCATTTCTCAGAGAACACCAAAATTGGCAGGTCCGCCATTGGAGCCCAGTTCTCTTCACAGATGAGAGCAGGTTCACACTGAGCACTTGTGACAAACATCTGGAGTCTGGAGTTGCTGTGGTGAACAATATGCTGCCTGAAACAAGCCCAACATCACCGGGCCCTGCACCAGCGTAAACCGTGCACCAGCGTAAACCGTGCACCAGCGTAAACCGTGCACCAGCGTAAACCTTGCACCAGTGTAAACCGTGCACCAGCGTAAACCGTGCACCAGCGTAAACCGTGCACCAGCGTAAACCGTGCACCAGCGTAAACCGTGCACCAGTGTAAACCGTGCACCAGTGTAAACCTTGCAACAGTGTAAACCGTGCACCAGTGTAAACCGTGCACCAGTGTAAAACTTTTAGAACAGTGTTAGAACGGTGTTGTACACTGACAGACTATTTACCAAGCAACAGGTTGACCTACAACCTTGGCCTTCCTGGTTATTACATCATGTTTTGACCCATTGCGTTTGCCAATTTTATGTGATAATCAAGTGTGTGGCCTTTTCTTTAAAGAGAATCCTTTTGCCATTTCCATGTTGGGAGCCGTGCTTTGTTAACCAACAGAGATGTGAACCTGGTCCAGCTAGACCTAGTCTCCGTCTCCCTGGACACCCACTGTAACTGTTACAGTCATATTGGTTACAAGCCTGTATTACCAATGGGGTTCGCCTGGAAGGATAGATGTATAAAGAACATTAAGCCAAATTATTATTTAGTATGGATACTAATATTAGCCAGAGAAATCTGCACGGCATTCTACAAATTCCTGTGTATTCTATGTACGCTGAGAAAATGAAAGTCTGTTTTATCTAAAGCAATGTTAGTAATATTATGTGGTATGTGCTAAAGCGTTTTCACCATACAGGTTTGTCTACCTGCAGCCTAATCCTGACATGACAGACACAGAGAGAGCCACAGACGTAGAGAGAGACACAGACGTAGAGAGAGACACAGACGTAGAGAGAGACACAGATCCAGAGAGAGCGACAGACGTAGAGAGAGACACAGACGTAGAGAGAGACACAGACGTAGAGAGAGACACAGACGTAGAGACAGCCACAGACGCAGAGAGACACAGACGTAGAGAGAGACACAGATCCAGAGAGAGCCACAGATCCAGAGAGAGCCACAGACGTAGAGAGAGACACAGACGTAGAGAGAGACACAGACGTAGAGAGAGACACAGACGTAGAGACAGCCACAGACGCAGAGAGACACAGACGTAGAGAGAGCCACAGACTTAAAATGAATCTAATGAAGATGATTTCTACTCATCACTGAAGTCATGAAGTACAGCCAAGCTGAATGGTTGCCTTGCATATGAGTCAGACAAGACAGAATTGCTTCTGTCCTTTCCATACAAAAAGACTCTGTCGCTCAAACTTAACACAGGTTGGCCACTTACAAGCATCTTTTTATCTGTACTGGACTGCTTTTTACTGCAAGGCGAGTCAGGATAGACTCCATTAACTTTGAGAGTCAGCTCCTGTTGAAACTGAGCAGTTCAGAGAGAGGTAAAGATGTAACGGCCTGGGTTATTGGAGCAAGTGAAAAATGTACTCTTATAACTTGTGGTCAAAATAAGTTTATTTTCTCAAAGTTTGAAACAAAAACTGTTGATACAATTTGTTAAACAATCTTTGGTAGAATATGTTTTGGTTACAAAATCATGAAGTAAAATGTTCTTGCTAAATCACAAATGAAGAGGTTGCTTCATTCATGGGAAAGGATAGGCAACCATGTTTTTGGCTAAACACTTATATAAATAAGATACACATCCACTTCCCTAATAAATAAATTGCATAATTAAGAAAATTATATTAAGATCAATGTTTTTTTTTTATTCAAGTTTGACAAGTTTGAAGTTTTCACTTGAGTAATTTTTTAAATGACTGTTTTTCTTCTACTTGAGTAAAATGTAATTAAAATAACTGCATTTCTGCGTGAGTAAGATGTTTTTAGAACTCCACCTTTCCACCTTTCCAACATATTTTCTAAGAGATTCCATTCACATACAGGTGCATATTAGCTCAACGTTACCATGGAGAGTAGAACTGAGTGTGGAGGAACATGCTCAGTTTAGAATATAAACAGAACAAGCTGATGAATGAACTGAGTGATTAAGATTCTCTGCATGTCATTTTCTCTACTCTTTACCCAGTCGTCAAACCTTTCAATAACCCTTCTGGACCTTTAGTTAGGTTTACCTTTTAAACCATCTGCTAACTATAGACACTCCTTGCTAAAGGTCAGGGGAAGTAATGGGCTCTTGTGAGCATGTGACCAGATTTGTCATCGTTTTATTTCTCTGTGTGCTCACTATTTTCTTCATCTTATCCGTCATCTTATTATGAATCCATTGGTACAAGCCAATTGCACATAAATCAGGCCAGGGAAATAAGGTGTTTCTGAAGACAAATGTATGCTATGCTAGAGACCAGGTCCAGTTTTGGTTGGTACAGAGTCTAAGAGAAAGATAAGGTTTTTGGCCGTGACTTTCATAGGCTTTTCAAGATTGGAAACCGAACAGTTATAGTTATAGTCTTTGACACACACACACACGGAAGGTAAGAAAAATACTAGAGGTAAAAAGGTCAAATATTGGTTAAAGAATATTTAAAATATATCCTGGGCTATATTCTTTCAGATATACTGTAGTCCAAATACACTTTAACACATTTTGTAATCATATTCGTATGTAGGCTTGTCTTTTTCAATTTGTTTTATGTATCACAGCAGTTTGGTTTTCTTTGTATATATGTTTTAAAAGTAAAAACTAAATGGATAAAATAGAGTAGGCATGTCATCTTTTGCTTGTCTTAGCCTTGTGGCTACACATGCTGAAATACAAATTAAATGGTGTCGCTCTAGAAAAGGGTGACTGCAACAGCCCTGAAAACCAGGCTTGGTGGAGGTTTTGAGGTTCCCATGGCTACACAAGACTGGTGGTGCGTGGATTCAGAAATGAGTTCCAAGACCAGGGCAAAGCAGGACTTGAAAACAGTTGTGAGATTCCCATTGCTAATCATGATTGTAGAAATAGCCAACAGCCAAACCTTTATTGACCTCAAAGGCTTGAGATGGTTGTGTAGTTCATTGTGAGGTCTTTTAAGAACCTTTATTTTGCTGGTTGTCCAAAGTACATGTCTTGTGCACACATGTATGACCAAGACAACTGCCTGGATGATGGTTCTACACTAGAAGTATAATGTGGTCTGACATACAAAAAAAATAAAAAATAAAATATGTCCTTAAAACAGTTCAATTTGTAATTTTTTTGTAGAAATTGCAGAATAAAGACTAAGGTTTAATAGGAGTTAATGGTCAAATCTCAATAAAATGTACACATATTGAATTTAAGTTTATGGATATTTTTACCTCCAGTCATAGTTCTTTTGCTAGAGTTTGTTAAAGTGAAATGTATAAGACCACAGGCTACAGATTCCACAGGTCTCCATTACGTTCTGGATGAAGTGTGTAAAAAATTGTGAAATATTCCTTTAATGTTAACAATTGAAACAAAGTAGTGAAATGAACACACATTAACCATATGTATGAACAGGTTTTATTGTTTTGTTTGGACATTTCCACACCTTTTAAGTGCAAAGTCCGTTCTGAGCACAATTGCCAGCATCTGTTCCGTGGAACTCTATACACATTCTGATCCCAAATGAAAACGACAATATGCAGTTGTAGGAGGACAGTTCATTTAAATTCACCCAGGTATGTCTCAAAACATATCCCGGAAGCTTACAGAAGCCTGATGATTGGTGGTTCAGCTCATGGTAGCTTTGTTTTTAGTGCAGATATCAAATGAGGAAGTTTGATGAATAAACGGATGAGCCATTTATATAGAACATGTTGATGGATTTAGACTAGATGACTTAGAGCTATAAGAAGATAGGTGCCTAGCTTTCCCAGTGATTTCGAATGGTCATCTACAGTTGTGATATTGCATCTAGGCGCCAAACTTAGAACCTGGGCTGGCCTAAGACCATTGTGACCAGCACAAACGCTAGTACAACGACTACCAATACCGTTCCTGCAATATCTGCTAGCGACATCATTGGACACTGACAAAGCCATTATAACCACAAATCAACTTCATTGTTCATATACCAGTGATATCGATGGACTTTCACGGGAACACACAGTCAGACACGTTTGCGTGGATCCTCTGAACACACACTCACCCAGACACACACTACTTCTCTCTCTCTCTCTCTACCTCCCTCTCTCTACCTCCCTCTCTCTACCTCCCTCTCTCTACCTCTCTCTCTCTACCTCTATCTCTCTACCTCCCTCTCTCCCTCTCTCTCTCTCTCTCTCTCTCTCTCTCTCCCTCTCTGTCTCCCTCTCTCTCCCTCTCCCTCTCCCTCTCCCTCTCTCTCTCCCTCCCTCCCCCTCTCTCTCTCTGTCCCCTGGTTTGTCTCCCTGCCCACTTCCTCTGCAGCCTGTGGTGTTTCCGTTGGGGTGAGGAGTGCCAGCTCCCTCCCCTGGTCCCTGGTGGGGTCCTGCCTCCCAGCATCTGTCAGGGCAGCTGTCTCCCCAAACCACACCACGCCTCCACGCAGGCCCGTTGCCACACACAGGGCTCACACACATACATTTGGGCGTGCCAGACACACTCACACACACATGGATTCTGCACACATGCCAGCAGCACACACCCGAAACACACACACACGTACACACACACACAGATCTAGAAATACAGACACAAACACACATTTGAATGCCCCCCCACCTCACATACAATCTACACTCACAGGTAACACCTTATGGGTCAGGGAAATGAACAGGAGATTCATAGAGGAACAGGAGGACCAGCATCCAGCCACAGGGGACCGCAGAGGAGGAGGGAAGAAGAAGCCAGTAGGAGAAGATCAAAGGGGTGAGGTGGCCCGAGCCCAGGTGTGCTAGGAACCACGGGAGTAAACATGGGGGCTCTGAGCTACGCAGGTGCTGCTGAAAACCGATCCTCTGCCTGGGGAGGGAGGCCCAGGAGGGAGGCCCAGGAGGGAGGCAGAGGAACCTGATTGTAGTTGTAGAGCCTGGAGTCAACTCGTCATCGATAAATATAACCCACCTCCTTCACAGACTAGTAAATAAACCCCACCCCCTTCACAGACTGGTAAATAAACCCTACCCCCTTCACAGAATGAATCATTTCTCATACTTCCTTCACAAATAGATCAATAAACCCCACATCCTTCACAGAATGATAAATAAACCCTACCCCCTTCACAGACAGATAAATAACCCCAGCTCCTTCAGAGACTTATAAATTACCCTACCTTTTTCAAAAACTGATAAATTACCCTCATCTCCTTCACAGACTGATAAATAATCCCCACCTCCTTCTAAGACTGATAAATCACCCCACCTCCTTCACAGACTGATAAATAAACAACACCTTCATCACAGACTGATAATGAATCCCCACCTCCTTCTAAGACTGATAAATTACCCCACCTCCTTCACAGACAGTCTTGTTTTCTTTTTCCCTCCACCTTTCTCAAACGTAGATGGACAAACAACACACTAAAACATACTTTCACCTTCGCACTCTCTTTCCCACCCCATTACACACTTCTTTTACACTTTCTTACACACACACACACACACCCCTCCTCTAGAGGTAGGGGTCCATCAAGCACGGATGCAGCTCTGATTAATTGGGCGCGACGCAGGGAAGTGGGTCTGGAAACTACCTGGCAATTTCCTGCAGGCCCCCCACCCCCACCTCCCCACCCCCTACGGTTGGTGCGCAAGAGTCGGCAGGTGGGCTGGGAGGAGGAGTGTCTGCCGTGCCGGGCGGTGTTGATATTCTGCCGGCGTCCAGCTTGCCGGGCGTCCTACATTGCAGGCTCTCCCTCTGGCAGAGTCCCTGGATTCAGCTTGGCTTTGGAAACACTGAGGCTCTGACAGGATCCATGGACACACACAATGGAACGGAATGAACCACCGTCCACCGGTGCAACACACACACACACGCTCATTGGAATGGAATGAACCACCGTCCACTGGTGCAACACACACACACACACTCATTGGAATGGAATGAACCACCGTCCACCGGGGCAACACACACACACACACACACACACACTCATTGGAACGGAATGAACCACCATCCACCGGGGCAACACACACACGTGCACATATTTTCAGTGCGCAGTAATGAAGCTGAGAAACAAGCGCGTACATCTGGCTACTCCCACCTCTCCTCTGGCCCCTGCTCCGAGAGAGAGGAGAGAGGTGTCGGGGAGTGCAGGAAGGAGACGCAGACCAGGAGGAAACCAACAGGGAGATAAAACAACGGAGGAGCACCGGAGACCCGAGCACCAAGTCTGACATGCAGCTATGGAGTGAGAAACGGACGGGTAATACAGAGAGATATATTTACCGCATCCACATTCTGTAAACCCGCTGGATTACGCTGCCGTGTGGGAGGGGGGCCGTTTTAATGAAAGCACAGGAAGGGGGCAGCAGCTGGTGGCGTGTGTTGGAGCTGGGAGGATAAGACCCCCGCACTGCCCACTCCCCCCCCCCACACCCCCTGTAGAGACTGAGCTTCTTTTGTCCACTCTGCTGCCGCCGGTCCTGGAGCGAGGCCCGTGCTGCCGGGGCCTGCCGGGGAGCCAGCACCAGAACCCAGAGACCAAACCAGGTTCAGCCTCGCTCTCTCTCTCGCAGCGCTGGCTGAAGCCCGTCTCCCTGGACCCGCGGAAGCGGAGGCTGCCCGTCTGGCACCCACACACTCTGCGGTTCTGTTGGACTCTGGTGCTGCTCATTGTGTTGGGAGGGGAAGAGAGAGACGCCGCAGATAAAGAGAAAACTAGAAAGAGAGGAGAGACGTCAACAGAATCGTTGGACAATACGAACGAGAGAGAGAGACAGAGAGAGAGAGAGACAGAGAGAGACAGAGAGACAGCGAGAGAGAGAGACAGAGAGAGAGAGAGAGACCGAGAGAGAGAGACAGAGAGAGAGAGAGAGAGAGACCGCGAGAGAGAGAGAGACCGAGAGAGAGAGAGAGACCGAGAGAGAGACCGAGAGAGACCGAGAGAGAGAGTAAAATGGAGAGGGACTGGGTCCAAGCTGTGATAGAGAAAGGGACATAGCGTTCTCAAGCCGCGCCTTCACTGAAAATGTCTGCCGTGTTGTTGAAGGATGCATTCTGCCTACCTTCAGTTAACAAGTAAAGCAGTTAATGTCCGTATCTAAAGAATTGCGCAATGAAACTAATTCTGAAGTAAAACCTTTTGACCTTCACCCTAAATGATTTGTGGCCGTGCCCCTTAAAACATGGTTACCAAAAACAGAATGATGACATTTCCAATCAGAATGGTTCTTTGCAGAATCCACTTGAGTGCAGTCAGAACACAGGTAGTGGTAAAGGAAATCATGCAGAAATAAATAAAGTATCATGACAACCTGGGCAATGTGTTGAGATATTATGAGAGATGATGACTAAAACCCAACCCAAATGACCCAGTCTCAACATTGGGCTGCGCCAGACAGATTAGTCTCTGTTTGCCGTAAACCCCACAGTGGTAGATGATAAGAATTTTTGTCTAATGTTGTGGTTGAAGAATTTTCCAATTGTTTGGTCAATAAGATCCTAGCTTGAAGTGTTCTTTTGGTTTACTAGTTGGAGCGCAAGAAAGTATTGAGACATTTTTTGGTTGGCAATGGAGGCCTTTGCAGTGAAGATTGTGGAAGCCAGCCTTCTGACTCAAAAGGCTAGCTTTAATCTAGTTAAAAAAGTAGAGCTGTTGGATGAGTTGGATGAGTAGGACCTGCAAACCATGTAAACCATGAAAGTACTCCAATAGTCAAGAACAACCAATGACACAAATGATCAAAAACAATCCAGGAGAACACTGGCACCCTGCGATAGTTAGAGGACGGATATGTGGTGAAGAGGCACATTCAACTACCTGGTCCAACATCTTAAATATTCATCCAATCTGTAATGAGGTTCACAATGTGGTTCCAAAGTCTGATGAGAATCTGGCTGCGTTCAACGAATAACATTTTGAAGATATCCTTTTGTAGGTTTAGAACTGACCTCTAAAGACTAACCTCCATGCAAACGTGCCGTTAGGATATACGAAATCAATGGCCGCGATCAAGTTGGCCGTTAACCATGTTGTAGCTGATGGGACGTGGGGCCAATGACATGAACATCCAATATGATGCGGTTGTCATTCAAACAGGCATTATACTTCAGAAACAAGGCATCAGGGGCTGCCACTAAAGCTAAGGGCTGTTCTTAGTCACAGTGTAATGTGTGGATATCGCCATAAGCCCTGATATATTGGCCACACAACCCCGACCCCGGTGGTGCCAAATTGCTATTAGAAACTGGTTGTCGACGCCAGTAAAAATAAATATATTGTCAAATCCATGGTACACAGTTTGACATACCCCAATTTTCGTTTACATTCAAGCCATTAGCAGAGGCTTTTATCTACACCGACCTACAGTAGCGGGTGCATCATTCTTCATTCTGGACCCTGTAATGAATCCAACCCACAACCCTGCCAATGCAAGGGTCTCAGCCTTACCAAGTGAACCCTGGCGGCACCAGTTACTCACGCCACAACATATCTAGGGAACAAGGAGAACATTCATCTGTTTTCCTCTTTGGCACATTTGGCACATCTCCCCACATCCATCTTTTACTGGATGTTCCATTGTTTTGGTTGAGTTCTATTGAGGTCTTTACCATGTCCACTGTACCCTGACCTCATGATGTTCAACTCTCCCATCTAATGCATGTGTGATAATCGTTCTGGAAGGACCGTGGGGCTGTGCGCATAGAGGAGCAGGTCGTGTTGGAGTAGAAGGAGGTGACATGGGGAGGTGGAGTGAGAAAGGGAGGAGAAAGAGGAGGAGATTGAGCTGGAATAGAAGGAGGAGGAGCATGGAAAGGAGCAGGAGGAGATGAAATAGAAGGAGTACAGGGAGGTTATGGTCTTGGGGGCACCAGGGTGGCACAGATCCAATTACTGAGGAACACACTGAGGCCTTTGTGTGTCTTCCCCTCCTGATAACTAGGACCTCAAGCGTTGTGTCTGTTGCCACTTCTCAAGGCTGGACACAGAATTCAGTCCTCACAGACACACACAAACCTCAACACTATACTCGACAATACCAGACAGTTCCACCCCTAACACTATCAGAAACCCCAACACTACCAGACAGTTCCACCCCTAACACTATCAGAAACCCCAACACTACCAGACAGTTCCACCCCTAACACTATCAGAAACCCCAACACTACCAGACAGTTCCACCCCTAACACTATCAGAAACCCCAACACTACCAGACAGTTCCACCCCTAACACTA
>JACXGK010015652.1:0-10151 GCA_016801125.1 Novumbra hubbsi | reverse complement strand
TGCTGTGTGGCTGGGGATCGGGTCGGGTGTGCTGTGTGGCTGGGGATCGGGTCGGGTGTGCTGTGTGGCTGGGGATCGGGTCGGGTGTGCTGTGTGGCTGGGGATGCAGGTTCTCTGGATTTGACTGTGTGGCCAATGTCCCCGTAAGGTATTTTGTCCTTGAGGCTTTTTGTCCTCAAAGGTCTTTCGTGCTGAGTCATAGCCACGCCATCTGACCTTTTGAATACATGTCTGGTCACTGAGACATTTTTACCTGTAGGAGTTCATGTTGAATGTTCTGCTCTATCTGCTGGGCTTGGTGTTACATGGCTGATGAAGTGGAAATGAGAATTGGTTCCCAAATGACTATTGGGAATAATAAAGCCCAAGGAAAATATTTATAAAACCAAAATAAAGTTAGACTTGATCTGAAGGATATCTGTATCTAATGAATACAGTCTACAGGAAATCCTGTTTCTGGTAAATTGCTTTGAACGTTAAATCTGAAAACCTCTAACGGGAACCATGATCAGATCTTTCTTCCCTGCGGTTAATTAATTTCACACACACACACACAGTTTTGGTACAGTTCCTCATTAAACTGAAAGGATCTTTAACTTAAAAAATGTGGGTTGATTGGCCACAAGGAACAACTCAGCCTGTCTGGCTTTAGTGTGTCAGTAAAGCACAAAATGCCTCCCAAGAAAACCCCCTTCCTGAAGCAGCCCATCAAGGGATTCTACGTTAAAATATGCCCACACATCCCTGCTCCATTCTTTTGATTCCTCTGTTCTTTACCCACTCTCGCCAGTGTGTTTCACAGACTCATACATTGTGGCTGTTTTTAATGGGCACCAGTCTGGCCACCCGTCAGGTAGTTGGGCCATGATATAAACCCGGTGTCGAGTTTTGTAGGAGCCGTGGAAACCACTCGTGCGCTGTACAATATGCCGAGGGACGTCCCCTTTTGTGTTTCAGCTGTGGGATGTGTGGTGAAGGGACTGGGGCAATGTGGCTGCAGTCAGTGTTTTACCTCCATAACATCTGGAGATTTGTAGTCTGACTTGACCTGCATCGTACCAAACGTGCAGTTTGTATTCGGACAGTAGTTAGTATCACGGCACTGAGCAAGACGGGAACTAAACTGTAACCTAACCGGTGTTCGATCAGCACAGCAGTTTCAAATTTCTAGTTTTCAGCTCTTTTCCCCCCCCCACAGTCTATCTTTTTCGCCCTGTGGCAGTGTGAACCGGTTCTAGCAGCGTTTCACCGCAACGCCATCCAGATCATTTTTGGAGTCGCGTTTGGTAGATTGGAGCCGGGGGGCAACAGGGTTGGAGACCGCAGTCCTGTTTGATTCGAGCTGGCGTCAGGACACACTTGGCTAGAGAAAGTCCTCCTTACCCTGGGCTTTAGTGTGCTCCATATAAGGAAGATGTAATCGGTACGCTGTTGACGTCAGTCAGTCGTGGCGAGGTAGCTATTACTGTAAGTGCCACATCTGTGATTGTGCCTGGCCTCATCCAGAGTTCTTAAGCCATCTAACGGACACTATTTCGGGAGGTGGTCGCTCACTTTGGGGTTTGAACAATGAGCCGGACAGATGAAATGACACACCTTGGGATGCTATTGAAAAAGGTTCTTGCCTGGTTTGGAATGGTTCCCACAGACTCCCGAAAAGCTCGGGCTAGACGTAACGTGTGGTTCTCTGGTTCCCCCACTGTACCTCCGTGTCCTGCAGTCAGTCACCTGGCGTCGCGTGTCGTCATGTGGGCAGAGGCTGCAGAATGCTCCCTCCGGCTGGAAATGAGAACTCCTGGAGGATAAGAGATGAACCGGAGAATGTAAAGGAAGTGACTCAGCCCAGAGCAATCAATTTCAAGTTTGGCAATATTTAACATTTTCAGGAACCAATACTCATTTTCAATTCCTGGCTCAATTGCAGGAGTACAGGGCAACGAACAAAATCACCTGACATAAAAGAAATTGAAGTCTGACTAACACAATAAAGTGGCCTTAGGGTGGTAAAACCATGTCTAATTCTACATGTTCATTCACATGGTGTAAATAATCCATGTGCATTGTAAATAGCAATCAAACATGGCTGCCGTAGACTGTTGAATTGTTATGCAAATCACGCCAATGCAGAAACCGCACTGTCCCAACTCTCTGAGTACATGTCTCTGGATAGGCCTATTTGGGTCAGCTGATGTTGCGGCTTCAAGCAGGTTGGCTTGGTGAGGAGTTGAGACTCCGCCCCTCCGGATGCTAATGGCCCTTCAGGGCATAGGTCCGCCGTTGGTCAGCTGACGTTCGCGTTCCCCCGACACCCCCGTTGGCTGAGGAGACCTGCATTCAGGCCGGACACTCCTGTCATCTCTCCAGCACTTTCGAGGCACACTGCCACAATGTCGCGGGAACTTTTCCTTTTCCTGTGGGATTAGTTTTTTCCCCGTGAAACAGGATTTATCTCCCTTCCGTTCTTCACATTAGGGCATCGTTGTGACCTGAACCAGTTCCCTCTGAAACGCCTCACTCCGAAGCCTCCCCGTTTCCGTGACCCTGTGATAATGCACTGACTCATCACCACGGCAGCTGTAGAGGCGGGACGGCTACTCTGCACAGTAAACTGGTGGTGATTTAATTTTCATTCCTGGCTCCGCTTGAGTCACTGCCACGCTTACCGCGTGGTTTCCCTTACGCCCCGTCACGCCAGTCCTCAAGACGCCCAAGTCCCGGTCATACTGGAGTCACTGAGGTGTTGGGCAGGGTTGCCTGAGGCCGGGTTGACCTCTCCACGACCCTTCACCGGCAGTGCTCGCTTTCACACCACCAAGCCACAACGTCATCACCCCCCCCACCCCCCGGGCCATGTTTGTCAGGTCTGTCTGACCTAGGGTGACCTCCAGCTAGGCTTCCCATAAGCCATCGGGAGTGAGACCGTACCAGTGTTACTCGAGGAGGTCGTTTTTCCCCCCGGTTATTGGGTCGTTTTCCCACCTGAGGCCAAAGATGTTGACGCAGAGAGACGCAAGCCAGTGCAAAGCTGCTGAATGATGTCGTTATGTGAGTTCATATGGACTCCACTGTCTGGTCGGTTGTCTTTACGGGACAGACTCATTTATTTCTTGCAGTGTATCTTTGGTGTATGTGTTGGTGCAGGCCTCATTTTGGCGTTTCTGCCTGGTTCCACACACACGTCTGCCCTGGACTGCCTTTTAAAGGCCCAGTGCCAAATTACAATTACTTACATACAATACAAATACTTTGTAAGCAAATGTTGTTGTTTTTTTATCATTTCTTTTTTTCTTTTTTTATTTTTTTTGGTTGAAGCTTGGGCTCCTGAAACTATTGAATTGCTATGTTAGCTAAAACGTCTCTGGTTTTGAATGTAATGGTATGAAGTGTGTACAGTCAAATCAACACTGGCGATTCTACACCAATATGAAGAACACAAACCTTCCCGCTCTACTGGGGGAGGACGTGCCTGTGTGTCTGAGAGGGCTGTCTGCTGACCCAAGACATGATGGTCTGAGGGTCGCAGGAGGTCGTTCTGATCAGGCTTTGAGTCTGCCAAGAGGGAAACGAGGGCCCTGGCTACTGTGGACCAGCACACAACCCCACCACCGTTAAGGACAACTAAGTGCTGACCTGGCGGCTGTCCCCGGAAGGGTTAGGTGGAGCTTTCTAGACCGGCAACCCAAACCCCCACCTCCCCCTTCCTCATTTTCACCCCGGCTCACACGCCGTCCAGGGCCAGTTGACATGTTAATTAGCTCCTAATGAGGTCTGGCCTGTGACCATTGGGGGACATTTATCGGGAAAAGCGGAGTGAGACGGGCTGTTAGCGTTTGGTCTTTAGTGGCGTGTGTGTGTGGACAGCCAAGAATGTCAATGTTTTCCTGGGAATTAAACGGGTGAAACTGGAGAGAGACGTAACCGTTAATGGGGTCAGGAGTGGGAAAGTGGGCCATCTGCATTTGGCCAGCAGGGTATTGACCGCTGTGCGTGTAGGAGAGCGGGCTTCCCTTTTTCCATGCATTTGCTGCGTAGTCCGTCACTGTCCCGCTCCTGTTGTATGTAAATCCGTTCAGCCGTGGGTTTTGACGTCCATTAGCCTGTAGTTAGGAGTTGGGGGCCAGGTTTGGAGCGACGGGGATCAATGCTCCCTTTTAAACGAATGGTGGCCGTCATGGGGATGTGATTTGATGACTGTGGTGTCGGGCTACACCAATAATGGAATTATCGAAATTGTGATCGGTGTTTCAAATCCTCACACTTTGTGACTGCAGGCATTAAAAGTGACAGCGTTTGTTTTGTGTGTGTGTGTTGGTGTGTGTGCGCATGTTTATTTTTCTATCCTTCAGGGACCAGAAACAAAACCCTAGCCACATCTTAACCCTATTGTTAACCCCAATAACCTTTATACCTAGAACTTCAAAACCCGCACCAAAACCTAAAATTAGGTTGGAAATAGCCCTTTGGCTTGTGGAGACCAGCTGGAGACACCTTGTGGGGATAAAACCAGGATTACGCCCACACACACACACAAACATGCCTTGTTTGTCACTCTCTTAGGTCAAGGGTTCTTTTGGAGTTTGAGAGGGCAAGGTATTCTCTCCTTGGATCCATGCCTCTTTCCCCAGGAGCCATCAAGCCAGAAACACATTTCCCTCTGGCTCTCCTGGGAAAAGAGCCCTGACAAGCATCATTTAACCTCGCTCACACAGATCCCAACAGCCGTCTGTTGCAAAAAGTCCAACCTTGGAGGTGTTTGTGTGTGTGTGTGTCTACGTTGTCGCGTGTGTGTGGACGGATTTGTGAAGGTCAGAAGCAGAGCGAGAGTTTTGTGGACAGTTTTTGTTCCCTCCTTTACTGTGTAACGGGGACAATCAGTTCCCTCAGAAGGGTTTCTAACGGGGACATTCAGCCTGTCCACATTTTGAGATGGTTTAGGGCAAAACTTCCCTTTGGGTTGGAATATACCAAAGGCTAGGTTCAGATTTCCGGGTTAGGGCTAGCCAAACTATCTGAAATAATCGTGAAGTTGTTGAGGTTATGGTTTGTGAGGTTAGGGAAGGTTAAGGCCGTCTCCAGCTGGATGGCTAAGCTAAAGTGCGGGGGGTGGCAACCATGTCTGGCTGCTGTCCACTCAGCTGTGAGGCAGAGTCTGTGTGTGTGTGTGTGTGTGTGTGTGTGGGGGTGAGTAATTAAAGCTCCATGATTACTGTTGACAGTGGGCAGCCGGCCTTAGGCAGCCCTCTCCCTGCCGTGTGCCGTTGCTCTCTGCTCCCCTGCTGACTCATCCCTCTGATCTCACCAGCCGGAACTGGCTTCCTGGCCCCATGTCATCAGCACCCATCTGAACACTGTTGCCGTGCCGTTGCCGTGGCCTTCCTGTTACCGTCCCTTGCCTGCAGTGCGAGTGGAGAGTCAGTCAGATTCTTGAAAGTGACCCCCCTCTTCAGTAGTGGCGTCGCGTGTTCAATTCTGTCCCTCCGATGGGGGCTGTCATGGGGGCTGTCACGGTTATGGCATTTTAGTTGACCATTAATTGTTGCACCAATAATTGCGATTTGAACAATTTTATTGTCTCTATTGTAAATGCTTTACCACAATTATAGTGTTAGCCTAATTATATTGTAGCTACAGCAAATTATTTAGCTCACCTCTTTTTTTTATTTGGTTTAAAACCAAAGGTTGTGTTGGGCTTTGGAACCACCACTAAATGAATGTTGTACCAAACACAAGCTCAAAGTGAAGACGATAAGATGTCGCTGTGTGTCGTGGTGATTTACCTCTCGCTCTGTTGCTCATATTATAGCCTAGTTATTTAAAACAGCCTTCCTTATGTGGCCAACTGTCTTTCAGTGTTTAATATGCAATGGGACAACATATTCTATCCTTACACGTTAATGCGCATTATCTAAAAAGGAAATATTATTGGAAGTGAAAAAATGGTCAGACTAGAGATTGGGTCAGAAGGTGGACTGAGCCAGGGAGGTGGGAAGGAGAACCAGGGAGGTGGAAAGGAAGGGCAGGAGAAGTGGAAGGTGGTAAGAAAGGCTGAGGAAGTGTTTACCGAACTCCCCAGGAAGTCGTAGTCTGGGACAGTTGGGTGGATTTTTCTCTGTTGTTCTGGACTTTCATGTGGAAGTAACTTGTAGGAAGTGTGTGTAATTGTTTCTAGGGCATGACAGGGTGGGGGTGGGCATTACCAGTAACAATGAGAAAAACACTGTTTGTGTGTGTTGTGAGAATATGCCTTAAAAGTGCTGATTTTATATTTGGCCTGTATCCTATCACAACCAGAGAATATCAATATCTTATTTATCTTAATGGCTTTAGTGGAGTGCCTTTTCTAAATCCTGCTCATTTCAGTTTCTCTTTGTCTTCAGCTCTTCAGGGAAGTCAGAATAATGAAGATTCTGAACCATCCAAACATTGGTAAGTGAGGTTTTGACAGACTGTCTCTGTTTTGTAAATCTTGATAGTTTCCCTACTTGTTGCTGAAATGTTATTTTAATGTCTGGTTTGAGGTATACTTTAAAAACAAAATGGTAAGTAGATACCATTATATTAGCTAAACTGCAATCAAGAAACCTTTGGGCTTTTTAAAGTTGTCTTCCAACTACAACGATGACCTGTAGCTAGCCGGCAAGCAACTTAATGTAATTTTATAGAAATAGCTACTGCCCCACAACGACTCAAAAAAAGAAAGATATTCCCAGGAACTGAGACCCGTTTTTATATCCCGCAAAAGGCAACTTGGTAGGCAGGATTGCAAATGCTGGTAATCAACTGTTAGCATCAAAGCACAATGGTTTTATTCACCCGGATATTCACTCGGTGTTCCCGTTAAACTCTGCTAGGAGTGTCAACAGAGGGGAAAGGCTCTATTCACTTGCAATGAGGAGTTTCTTTTACGTATTGTCTCAACGGACCCGTTTCCAGTAAATAGAACATGTCAGCTGCTGTCGTCTCCTCTCTCCCATGTTTTGGAATTCGTCTCTCTGGAATGGAGACATTGTCACATTCCCATCCCCCAACTGTGTAATCACCAGACCCCCCCCCCCCCTTTATTTTCCCAGACAAACATTCTCACACAAACCTACACAGTGACCTTTCCTCCGGGGGCCACACATGCAAGGAGTTACATTGGGATCCCCATCGTCTAACAGGCCCCCATTTAGCTCTGCTCCCCTTTTGTGTTAGATGGATGTCCTTCTCCTCCACTAACATGAGCCCCCACCACCACTACACACAAACACACATAACACTGCAAAATGCCTGCAATACACACACACAGTACTGTGCTAAAGTCCCTGACCATCAAAAATGTTTTAGAGATAATTCTCTGGGCAGTTGTTGTATGTAAAGGAATGTGAAGGAACTGGGCCTGTTGAGACCGAAAACACAGAGGAACACCCATTCAGCTGTCTGTGTCTGACGAACAGTGAGATTGGTATCTTCTCGGAGCAGGATGCAGGTGCAACGCTCACGGTATTAGTTCAGCCACCTCTAAGCTACAAGCTCATCGTCATCAAAGACTTTCTGGCATCAATGGGGGAAAAGAGTAGTTATGGAAAATCCTGCCAAGAACCTTTTACAATCTACCCGGTAACCCCTTGCACTTTGGGCACTGCTACCTTTTTGCCGTTTTATATTTGTACTTATTTCCATGCTATTTGAACATTTATACATTTCATTTTATTGACTTATTGTGTCATTTTGCACATGATTGCACTGTCTTCATCCCATTACTGTTTACTACACACACTGTTTTCATCCTATTGCTGTTTACTACACACACTGTACTTCATCCCATTGCTGTTTACTACACACACTGTACTTCATCTCATTGCTGTTTACTACACACACTGTAATTCAGTCCATTTCTCTTCTTGCTTTTTTTTTTGCACTTCTGGTTGGATGCAAACTGCATTTAGTTGTACTGTACTGGTACTGATCAATGACTAAGTGGGATCTAATCTAATCTCACACAATTAGACGGGGCTATCAAAGCAGATTGCTTGGGTTTTGTACTCAAAGTGAGAACACAATACTGACTTGTTTTATAAATAATGTTTTTGCTGCCACTTATTGTGTGTGTATGTGTGTGTGTGGATGGGGGAGGATAGGGGACAGGCTGAGGTGAAGTAAACAGCGTCTGTCTATTGAGCCTGGCACCAGCGTATGTTTGAACATCTGCAGTATTTCTCATCTAGACAGTTTCTTTGGTGTGCTGAAGTGTATCACCATAGACAGACCGACAGTAAAGTGGTGATTCAGGATTCAAGAAAGAGCTACCTGTGCTTCCGTTCATGGTGCTTTTATTCTCTCAGTGTGAGGAAATCAACACAGATCATGGGGACATGTTCACTAGTGTTGGATTTTTGACAATATACTTTTATGTGCTCTCTCTACCTCTCTCGCTACCTCTCTACCTCTCTCCATAGTGAAACTATTTGAGGTGATAGAGACGGAGAAGACTCTGTACCTGATCATGGAATATGCCAGTGGAGGTGAGTTCATTTTATAATGACATGCTAATGTAAATGTGGTAATGCGGCAGTTCACCATCGTACCTGTAACGTGCTGAGCATTGACCTCTCTGTCTCCTTACAGGGGAGGTGTTCGACTACCTTGTAGCACACGGCAGGATGAAGGAGAAGGAGGCCAGGGCTAAATTTAGACAGGTACTGCAGTAGTCTGGATTCAGACCTGAAAAAACACACCTGTTTTTCAACCCTTGTGAGGATCTAACCCTGACCTAGAAATCCATGTTCCCTATTCACTAAACTTTACCTAAGACTCCCCTGCACAGAGTCCAGCAGACTGGCAAAGTGATTAATTCTGACACACACAGCTGACAGCACAGTGCACACGACACACAACCCAGGCACAACCCTATTTTCCAATCGATGGAGTTCTGAGAAGAGAGGCTGCTGGTCAATGTCGCTAATTGTCCATACACATACATCCACACGTGCGAACACACACACAGAAAGCCAGTTATACACACACACAGACAGTTATATGCACACACACACACACACACACACACACACACACACACACACAGGTTTTACCATACCCCCTAAGCTGTGAATAGATTTGTCCTTATGGGTACTGGCTAAAGGCCCTAATATGGATACAAGGACTTTGGTCTGTATTCCACGTGTGAAACAAAACACACACCTGTAATTGTTCTCCGGTTCCAGACTAACTCACAAACACACATTGCCTCGTGTCAGACCCGAGTGCAGCAGCTGAGGCAAGATGTCCCCTTCAGAGGAGCTTGTCGACATCCTGTCTTCCCACAGCAACGCGGCGACTAGTAATGTTGAGCTCCTGGTGTTTCCTTTTGCAGATCGTGTCCGCCGTGCAGTACTGCCATCAGAAACACATCGTACACAGAGACCTCAAGGTACTCCAAAGCTCTGTGTCGTTTACACACCCCATTTGCACATTTTCTTTCCACCACGAGACGTCCTAATTTATGCATGAGCACGCGGGGCCACGTTTGGGCTGGTGAGAGAAACGCGGGCGCGTTATACGGAGGGGGAGGGGGGGGGTTGCCGGGGTGGGGGGAGAAGGAGTTGGGTGAGGGAGATCTAAGGTGTGTTTTATTTTTTTCTTTCAAAGAAGAGAGACTGGAAATGTTCTCAGACCCTTTGTGTCTGTGGTGTCAGTTCTGTGGCGTCCCTGGTGATGACAGACGGACAGGCAGGCGGGGGGTGTGGTGATGTCGGGTGCTTTTTTCTCTCTCCTCCCCCTTCTCCCCCGTCTTACCCACTCCCTCTGTTTCCTTGCCCTATATAGTGGCACGAACCTGCCATGTCCCTCTCACCTTTTAGTTTTTTCTATCGTGTCTGAAGTGCCGTGTCAAACCCGTCTCGCCACGGGCACTTCAGACACAGGAAACGGATGATAGAAAAAAAAAAACCTGCTTTCATCCGTCCTCCACACTTCGGTATTGCACCGTTGTCTTTCTCTGAGCTTCTCTTGTGAAAATGGAACGTCTTCCTCCATTTCACGTTAAGGTGTCTTCGGCTCAATCGTATGTTTTCTAAAGAGCTGCAGAGTGTAGGCGCTGGACTGTGAAGGTCGACAGGGCTCTGAATGGGGTATTGAATATTGTGATGGGGGGGGGGGGGGGGGGGGGGGGG
>JACXGK010015651.1:0-10150 GCA_016801125.1 Novumbra hubbsi | reverse complement strand
ACTGAGTGAGTGACTGAGTGAGTGACTGAGTGAGTGACTGAGTGAGTGACTGAGTGAGTGACTGAGTGAGTGACTGAGTGAGTGAC
Organism: Novumbra hubbsi; assembly: GCA_016801125.1. Lineage (NCBI taxonomy): Eukaryota > Metazoa > Chordata > Actinopteri > Esociformes > Umbridae > Novumbra > Novumbra hubbsi. The sequence continues at coordinate 10,064 of JACXGK010015651.1, read as the reverse complement.
TGAGTGAGTGACTGAGTGAGTGACTGAGTGAGTGACTGAGTGAGTGACTGAGTGAGTGACTGAGTGAGTGACTGAGTGAGTGACTGAGTGAGTGACTGAGTGAGTGACTGAGTTAGTGACTGAGTGAGTGACTGAGTGAGTGACTGAGTGAGTGACTGAGTGAGGGATAAACAAAAGAGAGAGCAGTGCTTGACTTGCTGAATAGGCAGGTGCCTGCTATCTCTGTGGGTCAGTGGGAGGAGTAGTGATAGGATCTGAAGGGAGCCAGAGGAGTTGGGATGGCCCCTGTGTTTCTCCCTAAAGCCCTGAATAATCCTGCAGTCAGCACAGACAGGATCCCCAGGATTAGGAGGAGGTCAGGGCTGGAGTGCTGCCACTCTCCCTCTCAGCGGCTGAGCAGGAACTCCTCATTATACCTGAGGTGCAAGACATCACTCATCCTCTCAAACTGACTGTCCCATCACTGCCACCGAGCCCGGGAGGACTCCAGCCTGCTATAGTGGGAAGAGGAGAAAATGGAGGTGTTGCGGCCTGCATTTATTGATACGGAGCAAGTTGGATTGACAGGCCGATCTCTCCAAAACTGAAGTCAACTTCATCATGAGAGAATAGAAGTCTTAGAAATTCTGGCCTGGGATTTGTTGGGAATAATGCCACCCACTGGTTGGGCGGGTGGTAGTGTGGACGGGTGTGTGTGGAGGCTGGTACACGTGTGTGTCTATGTATGCCTGTTAGCGTGTCTGAGGAATGGATCTAGTCTGCAGCATAACGCCTCCCTACCAGAACGCAGACCAAGCTAACAGCCAAACATGTTGATGAATATATATATATATATATATATATATGTATTTATATTTCTCTAGCTAAATATAATTTGTGATTATGTAATGTTCAGGCTCCTGTATTCTGCCCTGATTACTGTTCAGTGTTTGAAAAGCTATGGTTCTTGGTGAATTAGACAATGATTAGTGCATGGCAAATGTACTTCATTCTTAATATGCTAATTAATGGTCTATGCAGTGGGAGCATTGGTTAAAAGCACCAGTAACCTTACGCAAGCTTTAAATGTACCACACTAAATTGGTTGCCGTGGGTTTCTTTGAAAGGCTATATTTAATTAAATGCCATACAGTAGCCAGTTTGAAGGCTAATGGAACTTACATTATATGTAAGAGATCTGCTGAGGAGTCACTTAACCATCCATTATGCTGTGTTTTTCAGCCGCACTATTTTCCTACTCACCATGTTTAAAGGGTGTCGATTAAATCAGGCTTGTAATAGAACTAGTAACTGATAAAGGTACACATTTTAAATGTAGACAGGCACATGATTTTCAAGTTTTCTGTTTCAGGATCACGTTATCAAAGGGAATTTGGGGCTGGAGGAAAACCCATTGATGCAGAGATGTTATATTTGGTTAGACATAATATTTAAAAAGAAATATACATCTTACTGGTTTGCTGAGGAAACATTGGTCAGAATATTTTATTTAACTTACAGGGTGGATTAAAATAATAGACAAACCCGATAACAAAATGGCATGAATGACATTATGAAAATGAACTTTAATAGATGTTTAATAGATGAAGAAAAGTAATATAAATGGTTTCGGCGCGAGCATCCAGTCCGAGCACGGTGTCCCCACAGAGCCACCTAGTGTCAGAGCAATCTGTTAACACGACATCAGCAACACCCTGGGTCAAAATGATACAGATCCTCTCTATAGTAACCCTCTGGGTTGACGCATCCACTCATTATGTAGTGAAACATCTTCCTTCATTTTTGTTCAGAAATAAAGGATGCAGGAATTGGTGGTTCAGCCACCGCACTTCCTGGTTTTGTGAACATGGTTTACAACGACAATCACTGCATATTAATGTCTTCTGAAGTATGGATCATTAATGTTAGCGTTAATAATAACACAAAGACCGAAACCAAGACAGTAGCCTACTCAGCCTACGTCCTATTGTCAGTTGTCACTGTGACCACTGACCAATAATTACATCCTGAGCCAGTATTTTAAAACTTGGGTTAGGGTGCCCCCATCTGGCCGCTAGTATATTGCGTCCCAGGCATTCACAGGACCAGGCCATATTGTTGTATGACCACGGTTTCGTGGCTATTGTTTGTTTTTAATGCCCTAACACAGCCAGCTAGCTATTATCATCATTATATTATAGAATGTCAATTTAGGCATGAATTGTATTATGCTTATAACATTACATAATTCGGGGAATTACCACAGAATTAATATGATGACTGTTCTACTTCTGAGATCCGAAAGAATGTCACTGAATTCTGAGGGTTAATTATTTGGTTTAATCAGTGCTATTAGTACTGAGCTGTTACATAGCACATGTTCATGTAAATTCACACAATGTTTATACGGTTAGGTTTAAAATGAGCACATCTTCCCTGAATTTCAATACGTATACCTTACCTAACCCACTTACTGTGACTGAAGACAAACCAGAGGCAGTGTCAAAACAGCCGAAGAGACTGCAGCAACAGTTGTTTTGGTCAGCCTCTGTGGCATTAGCAGCAAGAGAGGGCACGTCTTAGGCTCTTTAATTTGCAGTCTGGTCCGAGTCTACTACCTTGTGTGTGGCTAGGCCGCTTCTGTTCATCAGTATGGAAGTCTATTAGGTGAGGCAGAAATTGTAATGATGGACACTGAACGCTGGGAATCAGCTGCTCAATAAAGACCCCTAATTGCTTAGCAACAGTGTTTCAGGCCTCTCATTTGAGATGAAGAGTTTACTGGACTGTAGACTCTGCATTGGAGAAATAGAGCTTAGGCCATTAGATAAGGGTAAAAATGGGCTTTATATCTGCTTCTCCTGCGCCCTCCTACTCCCACCCCCCATTTTCTCTCTCTTTCTGTCTCTGGTTCTCTCTGTACTCCCTCCTCTCTCTCTCTCTCATTCTCTCTCTCATTCTCTCTCTCTCTCGTCAGCCCCAATGAACCATCCCTCCTTCCCTTCTCTTCCCTCCCCAACCCTTCCCCACTAGGATGATTATGTTACCTTTCAACTGCCTGATGTATTCAGTTCACTAGATTATTTTCTGTCATCTCAGTTAATTGAATTCTGTCCATCACATTTAGATGTTTTCGCATTTGCATAAAGGTTAGAGTGGTGAAGAGTGTCAAACTTCAATTTAGACAATGTCACTCAAATAAATGTACTGTGCGCTCTCTGGAGAGAATTTATGGATTCTGACAGAATTTAAATACGTCTGAATTCTTGGAATGTGGGCCTCTTATGCATGTAAATATAAACATAAAAAATGACCGGATGTCTCTCTGATAAGGAGCCTGTGTGTGTGTGTGTGTGTGTGTGTGTGTTTGTGTGTATTTGACAGATTAATTTTCTTTGCAAGTATACATATATACATTTTTAAAAGCATTAGAATATATACAGTTGCCAAACTTTGCAATCCAAATTAACAGTAAGTCAAATGTACATTAGTACAAGAAAAATGTTGAAATCCACATTTCTGGGCTTGCAGGTGAGCCACACATGACTAACTTATGTTATTGCTTGATCAATAGCCATCGTTCCACATACTTATTGTCATACACAAAGAAATGTGGGAGGGGACTGTGGATCTGTGTATATTTGTCCCCATGTTACACACAACATACCAGACACAACTCTTGCCTGGAAAAAACAACCAGACTATAAGATAAAACAAAAGTTCAGGGTTTTGACAGCGCAGATTTTTTTTTAACACCAGCTATAGCAATATATAATGACTCCCAGCTAAAGTGCACTTGCTATTTATGAAGTTCAAAGAAGGAACACAAAGGAGGAGGGGTGTGGGGTCGGTTTTCCCAACGCAACTGGCCAGATTTTAATAAAAATTGGGTGAATGATGTGTCTTGCCATAGAGACCCACAACACTGATTGGCCAGATGGTGACGCAATAAAAGTTACTGAAGATAAACTTTGCAAGGTTGCATATCTTAACTGTTTGAGCTAAACTCGCGAAGTTTGGTACACAGGTCCCTCTCCGAACAAGAAACAAATATGTCTCAGAAAGGTTTGCAATGGTGGATTTTCCAACATTTCTTATTTTGATAAAAACATTTAGCATTCAGCTATTGGCTGATGCTCTTCACAAAACGAAATATTGACATTTGTAAACACAATATTTTTCAACGCATTAACATTTTGACATATAAACATTCACATACAAATTAATCATGGATATTTGTAAAGATTTCCAAAGAGATCAGGAATTTACAAAATTACATTGTTTGAACAAAGAGGGTTACTGTAGTAATGTGTTGCTAGTAATGTGTTGCTAGAAGAACGCAAAAAATTTTTTAAATATATTTTTATACTTTATAATGCATATTTGCGATTATGGCTTTGTTTTATTGGACCAAATCCTATCTGATTTGGGGAACTTTAAGATGGTAATGTATCCTCCGATGCACAGCACGCTAAGCTGTTCTCTAAGACGATTGCAAATTCTGGGCCTAAAAAAAACAGTTGAGCTTGCAGATGTTTGACCTGCCACTAGGAGTTGCTAGAATGCAATAAGTCATGGCAGCCCTGTCTGACATCCACTATAGAAACCCTTACCAGTGCTGAGCCTCTTTGCACCACCCAACCACTGTCCCACTGGATGCCGCAATCAGGTTTAGAACCCCAACCCCCTCCGGCGTCATTTGTGTGGGGCGTAGACATGGGGTCCTTTTCAGTGGCCCTTACAGCTGGTGTGAAACGCAGACAGTGTGGGCTTCACTACTCCACATAGAAGCCGAATAGGTCCTACCTCCTACTCCCCTACTCATCGTCAAGTACCTCTAACCTCCAGACTACAACTGTCATATGTAAACAGTGCACAGTGCCATGGTGGGAGTGGAAGTGGAAGGACCCACCACATCCCCTTGTGTGAAAACACACACACACACACGCTGCTCCATTTAGTTTTTAAAGCATTCTCTCCTCTGCCGGCAATCTGTTAAATCGCTGCGACTGACGGAGGGAGACGGGGCATAATAACATGTCACACAGGGAAACATAGGAAAGAGACGGGCCTCTGTTCCTCCCTGTCAGCTAAGAAGACCGGGGCCAATTCAGAATTAATAAGTGTACCGGAATATCCAATTATGTTTGCTTTAGAAAATTGATTCATATGTCTTTAGTGGCAATTTTCATATTAGCCTCTTTCAAATAAACAACTACTAGGTTTGTGTGTCTGTTCCCGTGTGGTGCTGCAGTACAGTCCCCAGCTAAAATAAGTGTGTCAGTTAGTCAATAAAGAGGAGCCCGAGAAGACGGACAGATTAGAGTGCTTATCTCTTTTCATCAACTCTGAATGCCGACTGAATTGAAGGTCAATATCTGACGATTCTCCAGGGCCGAGCAGGTGTCTGGGGAGAATGGATTTGCCACGCTCTCAGCACCACTGGCCCTTTTTATGGGCTTGCCAAGGCCAGTGGCGGAACCGTCAAACCTTCCTACACCATGTTTCAGTCTCCTCTTCAAGCCTCCACTCCTCCATCCTCCTTTCTACATGTTCTCCTCCACCCCTCGTTCTAGCCATTCTGAGATTCCAGACATGTCATCTTCCTGACAGTTGCATTATGGTGTGAGTTATCTGTGGAGGCTTAGGAAAGGCTGTTGTCTATTGAAAGGCGCAAAGGTATTCTGTTGGTATTATTCGCAATAAAATGAAAGACAACAGCGAGCTGGTATCGACTGAGAGCCTGCCATCCTTTCACCAGAGTGCTCTGAGGCTCCGAGAGGAGATGGGAAAAAACCCTATTCTGGTTACGAATTAAAGAGCCCACAAATATGGGGAGATAAATACAGAAGTGAATGCGTCCATCTTTCAATGGGCCATCTGTTTACAGACATTATCAAGGTTGATCATTATTGATTACATTTCTTTCTATGAAAACCTACGCTTCGACAACAGAATCTCCCACCTCAGGTAAAGAGCCGCCACACAATTTCAAACTTATGCCAGCCTGAATGTGTGTTTTCCTTATCCCCGTTTCTCCTTTTCACCAGAACCAAATGTGAAGGTCTGTGTGATGGGAATGGAGCAAACAGGGCAGCGGGGACAAACAGGCTGTGGGCAGGACAGACGTCTTCTCTTCTAGGCAGAATGACAAACTGTTTGTGTTTGAGCTTAGATCCCTGTTCAAACCTCAGAGTCACACCAAACAGTGGATAAAACAACATTCCCTATCGAGTGGTTCCACAGGCGACAGAGAAGTGCGTCCAGGGTGTGTGTGTGTGTGTGGGGGGGGGGCTGAGGTTGGGTGTGGGTAGCCATGGGCGGAAGGTGGCAAGGGGCTCTTATGCAGGGCCTTGTCCAGTCTGTAAGAGGGCCCTCTCGGCTACTCTCCTCTCACACAAAGCCTGTGTGAAGGGGCTCACTCAAAACAGGAGTCTCACTGATGCTAGACCGCTGTGCTGTGGCAGCACTCCGCGGCCCCTCCAGGAGTAGGACTATGGCAGCACGGAGCATAGCACACCCTTCCTACCTAGCCCCAGGGAAGACCGTATCTGACTGGATCTGATCTGAAGGTCTGGTGTCCATCAATATCTATGAATATAGCTACATGAACAGGCTCTCGTAGGATGTTGGGAAAATCACAGAAGCTATGCAGTGTTTATATAGGCTGTAACAATATGTATGCAACATTTTGTAGTATTCTATTTACACAATAAAACAAAAATGAAGGAAACGCTAACGCGGCTTGTTTCATAAATACGGATATTAATTTAGTTCTGAAATTAGACCGGAAAATAAATGTATATACAGTACACTTGAGCTGAATTCCCCCCCCCAAAAAGAAAGAACATGCCCGCTGAGTAGATCTTTGAATGTCACACTTTATTTGTGTACACATCCGTAATGTTATTGTGACCATTTTTATTCATACCCGCAAACTTGTGAGCTCACCCTTGGCTTTTATTTACATGGCAGTCTTTCTCCTGCACTGTGGGAGTGCCTTGCGAGCTGCAGATAGGTCCTTTCAGAGCTTTACAATGGCCCGCTTCAGCTGCTTTTTGTTGCTGTAACTACCTCTTTCTTCTTCGCATTCCAAATATCTTTGGTTCAGACCTGGTGGCCTTGATGGACAAGGTTCTATGGAATCAATCGACTGCTTTGCGCGAAAGACTTTTTAACGTGTTTTAATGTTGTCCTTGCCTAGTTGTCCTTCTGAGATATAAACTTGATGCGACAAGCATCGAAAATCCAAGATTATTTTGTATGTTATGTCTTTGTGTAAAGTAACATTTTCAAGGTCTTAAACATTTATTCATAATGTTAAAAATAAAAAATACATAATAAAATTAATAGATATTGTTTTATAATGTGGACGTATATATATATATATATATATATTGATAAATTGTATTAAAAGATCAAAACAACACCTGTAAAATATGCTGCCGTTGTTTTGCCATTTAGTGTGCCCACGGTGAGAGGACAGTTCTATTAAACAAGACTGCATACTGAATGTGCAAACTACAGAAAGGGTCTCCATCACCTCTCCCTCTTTTAGCAAAACAGCAACATCTGCTTTTAGTTTTTATAGCCAACAACATATGTCCCTTCTTTGGTGACAAAGCTGGCCGCGGCCCTTACGCTGTTCCCTTTCGCTAGTCCAAACATACATCTTTAGATACCTGTCAGCCTTTATTATGCCTTCCCCTGTCGCTGCAGATAAGGCAAGTTAAAGTTTAATGAAATGCAGCCTGGCTACAGAGGCCCGCCCTTCCTAATTTGTCACAGGCTGTGAGATAGAAGCCGGGTGCTATGTACACATGGAGTAAAGTAGTAACACTCATTAGTTCTAAATGACTGCACATGGAGGATACAGCAGAAATGTCAGGTTGCAGACATATTTCAGTTGCTCCAGCAAGAAACAACAGGCAGTGTACTGTAAATATCAAGAGTGATGGAAGATGGACAACAACAACATCTCAAAGCGCATAACAAACCGACTCAAACTGTTTTGTGGGGACTAACAATGCTAATACACTAGAGAAAATGAAGTAAATGAATAGAGCTGTGTTATACCACAGGATTCAGCGTTGTCTGCTAACATTTGGTTTTACAGAAAAGTCCATCCATCATTGATTATGGTGTGATGCTAACATGATGATGACGTTCTTCCTCTCTTTAGCCACACCCCTACCTGAAAACACAGCCCTCTAACCGGAGGGCTGGGCCAGGATTGGTCACGGCTACAGCTACAGAGGACAAGAAAGCTGCCGTGGACATCCTGTTTCACCGAAGGCTCCTGCCCTCCCCCCAACTCACCCCAGTGTCTGGATCTCTGGTCATCCTCACTGTCTCAACAGCACACTAGCCTGTAAAGCAGTTATAGTATGTGAGTGAGGAACCTACAATTCTGTTGGGGGGCAACCCTCTACATGGTTTTGGTAAGGACTTCTGTAGCGTTGTGATTATCAAGAGCAGTTTGCAAATACTAAAATAAATGCAATTAAACATGGTATCATAGACACTATTACACCGCTGGTATCATAGACACTATTACACCGCTGCGTGGGGTTTTAGAACAAGATTTTAGCAGAGGGTTAATCCCTTCTGTAGTTTGTTTCCGCACTGAACAAAACTCTGGGAAGCTGCTTTATTCCAGCACTTCAATGTTGAGTTTCATTTCTGCACAGTCTGCCGCCTGAGAACTCCGGCCCGCACACGTAACAGATCCACACACATAGCGGCCGTTGATGTCTTAATGCTGAGAGGATCTCATTTAGCTGATCCCCTGACACTTATCCTTTAGGTAAACCGCCGTGCTCCCGCCCTCGCCTGCCGATTGGCCGCCGACAGACACGGCTCTCTGAACACCAGCGCTTCACCGCTGAAAACACGCTCAGGGTCTCCTTCTCTTTGTCACTGTGGTAGAACACATTCATACGTACTGTGCATGATTGCCATTTTGAAAAGCGAGAACGATAAAATAGAACACACACACTGTACACACACACACATACATACAAAGGTGCAAAACAGAAACACAACCACAGAAAAACATACACACCACCGCAACAAAAACAGGCACACTGACAAAGACACACACTTTGCACCCTACCTGCGTGTTGTCTGGGGTGTGTGCGTGTGTGTGTGTGTATGTGTGTGTGGCCGCATCAGCATGGTCTGGCCCTGGCTGGCTGTAATCAGTAGCTCTGTGACAGAGGGGAGGGAGGCTGGCGGGAGGGGGGGACAGGGGGACAGGAGTGATAACAGATTGAGCCAATCTGATAAACTCTCCTCTAATGGTTCTGCTTGTCCCCTGCCTTTTTTTCCCCAGCACCTATTTAGTGGAGTCTTTCACTGGCGGGGGGATTAGCAACCTGGATAAGGAGAGGTAAATACTGGCAGCTTCTCTGAGCAAGCAACACAGAGGGGGAGGCCGAGGGAGATATAGGGAGAGAGGAGGGAGGGGTGGAGAGAGAGAAACGAGGAGACAGGAGGAGAGAAAGGAATGGAGACGGAGAAAATTCAAGGAGTGCCACTTCCAATGCTCGTCCCTTTTAATGTCCTCCAACATCTCTTCTAATGTTCCCATTCATTTGGCTTTCCCCGGCCGCTCCCCAGCGTAGTAACTGCCCCCATCCTCTCTAGACTACATGGTAGTGATGGGTTCAAGTGCTGGGTTGCAGGTGGTGTCAAAAGCGGTCTAATTCTGTGTGGTTAGCAGCGAGCTGGGGCGAGACATGACACACGACATATGGGACAGCGTAAACATGGATTAGTCTGATGTCTCAATCACAGCTTGGCAGGCTGACAGGCAGGTGGCTCTCTGACACTGTCAACGGAATGGGAACAGGGGGTTCTCTCTGACACTGTCAACGGCATAGGGGAACAGGGGGTTCTCTCTGACACTGTCAACGGAATGGGGAACAGGGGGTTCTCTCTGACACTGTCAACGGAATGGGGAACAGGGGGTTCTCTCTGACACTGTCAACGGAATGGGGAACAGGGGGTTCTCTCTGACACTGTCAACGGAATGGGGAACAGGGGGTTCTCTCTGACACTGTCAACGGAATGGGGAACAGGGG
>JACXGK010015650.1:0-10023 GCA_016801125.1 Novumbra hubbsi | reverse complement strand
CTGCCCCCAGGGTCAGTCTCCCGCGTCCTGCCCCGAGGGCCAGCTTCCCGCGTCCTGCCCCGAGGGCCAGCTTCCCGCGTCCTGCCCCGAGGGCCAGCTTCCCGCGTCCTGCCCCGAGGGCCAGCTTCCCGCGTCCTGCCCCGAGGGCCAGCTTCCCGCGTCCTGCCCCGAGGGCCAGCTTCCCGCGTCCTGCCCCGAGGGCCAGCTTCCCGCGTCCTGCCCCGAGGGCCAGCGCCCCGCTCCCTGCCCCGAGGGCCAGCGTCCCGCTCCCTGCCCCGAGGGCCAGCGTCCCGCTCCCTGCCCCGAGGGCCAGCGTCCCGCTCCCTGCCCCGAGGGCCAGCGTCCCGCTCCCTGCCCCGAGGGCCAGCGTCCCGCTCCCTGCTCCCTGCCCTGTCCCTGTCATGCCCTGGCTGCGAGCCCCTGGCCGTTTCAGGGCAAGACTCTTAGTGAGGCCTCTAGCCCTCTCTATGCCGCTGTGGGCTCCCCAGTCAGAGCAGCTGCATTCAGTTGACTCTGATTGGGGTGCCTACTTAGGTTAGTTTCCCAGCCACGCCCGGTGTGGTTTATTGTTTGTTTGGTATGCAACTTCACGGTTTGTCTTTCCTTTGGTTCAGTTGTCAGTGAATATGCTACATGTTATTTGTATTTCGTTTATATGTTTTTTGCTGATACATTCAGCTCATTTCATTTATACGTTTACAGTTCGTGTTGTCGTGTTTTCTGTGTATTGGATTAAATCACCTTTACTTGTTTGAAGAAATGTCTGCGTATGGTTCCACCCCACTACAAAACCGTGACAGTTACCTCAAGTCAATGTTATTGCTGGTGAACCTCTAGTGATAAACTATATCTGAAATTGATTTAGGTTTAATTAATTCCACAAAAAGGACAAGACTATTATTGGGAAAATGGCAAGTCAATTTTTTTGTTCATTTGTAAAAAAATGTCATCACTCATTCACCATCACAACTTTCAAACTGATTCTTGTTAAAGTAATACGTGTTTCGACAGAGGGAGTGCATTTCAATCCATGTCGGCCAAGCAGGTGTCCAAATGGGGAATGTGTGCTGGGAGTTGTATTGCCTGGAACAAGGTTTTCAGCCCGATGGGACCATTTATGAGTCTGTCTCCCTGCTTGACTGACTCATCGTTCAGCACCTTCTTCAGTGAAACTGCGGCTGGGAAATGGGAACTGGCTCTGTCTTTGCATCCTTGTTAATGGAACGAATTGTCAGTGGATTATGGAAAGAAGTCCAAACTCGAGTTCTCAATCTACCCTGCTCCCCAGGTTTCCACTGCAGTGGTGGAGCCATCCTGACCACTCAGACCACCTTAGAACACTGACTGTGCTTTTATGGTAGACAATGAGGCAATCTTTGACCTCTGCAAGCACAACCTGGGAGTGGAGCGACCCTCTTATACTACCCTAAACCGCCTCATCGCCCAGCTTGTTTCCTCAATCGCTGCCTCTCTGTGCTTTGATGGCGCTCTCAACGTGGACCTGACAGAGTTCCAGACCAACTGGGTACCTTATCCTCGCATTAATTTCCCCTTAGTCACCTATTCCCCCATCATCTCTGCAGAAAAGGCTTATCATGAGCAGCTTTCGGTTCCTGAGATTACAAATTCTTGTTTTGAGCCAGCCAACCAAATGGTAAAGTGTGATCTCAAACGTGGCAAATATATGGCCTGTTGCTTGCTGTACCGTGGTGACGTGGTTCCCAAAGATGTCAATGCTGCCATTGCCAGCATCAAGACCTGGCGTTGTATCCAGTTTGTGGACTGGTGTCCCACTGGGTTCAAGGTAGGAATCAACTACCAGCCACCTACAGTTGTTCCTGGAGAAGACCTGGCCAAGGTGCAGAGGGCTGTGTGCATGCTGAGCATCACAACAGCCATTGCTGAGGCATGGAGCCGTTTGGACCACAAGTTTGACCTGATGTATACTAAGCGGGCATTTGTGCACTGGTATGTGGGTGATGGCATGGAGGAAGGATAGTTTTCTGAGGCTATAGATGACATGCCGGCCATAGAAAAGGACTATGAGGAGGTTGGGGCAGACTGGAGATACCTATGAGGATGAATACTAAAACTGGTAACCCTTTTGTGTAGTTTGGTTTTTGTCTACAGCGTCCAATAAAGTATTGTATATTGGCATTTGTCATTTTATTTTAAAGATGTGTTTTTACAGTCTGAAACTGAACTCCTGTTTGAGTTGCATGTCTGTAGTATGAGAATCATTCAACAAATTACAAGTGTTATTTAAGACCTTTTGAAGTCTGTTTACACCCATCCTGTGTCTTTACACAACTTTGTCCCTCAGTTCTTTTGAAAGCCTTTAGCGACTATTATTTGCAGTGACGTTACAATTCTCTGGAGGGAAATTCCTGAAGCTAAATGTAAATGGAAGTCATGTGAATCATAACAAATTAACAAGCAGAGAAGGATTAGAGTGGTTGGTCATGTGTTAAATAAAATATTTTGTTACCTACTACTCCCCAGCATCTGGGTTTGACACATGCTTGGATTGCATATAAGTGAGTTCCTTCATTGTTGCTGACATACCTGTCTATTAGCTAATGCTAATAGTGAGACAGTATGTGCTACTGACCTGTCAGCAGTCGATACCTACAATTTTTTTTTTTCTGAGGCACAATGTACAGGCTATATCACAATATCATGTTTTTACACATTGTAGTAATACAATATCGGGAAATGGGGGGCGTGAGGACGAGGGTTGAGCACCGCTGCCCTAGAAGCATGAATCTGAATGTGTACAAGTTTGGTTTTCTACAATTCTACAAGTGGGTGTAACTATTTACCTTTCAGCAGGATACTGCAAATGCTGGAGGCATTCTCAGGTTCCAAAATAAGTCCCCTCCATCAAATACAATGACATTATACATTTTTACAATTTGTAAGTACCCTTTTGGTAGATCAAGTGGATTGTTCTACTGTCTATTGTGATTGCTTGTGTGTTACTTATATCCAGGAATTAAACAAAAAAAACTGTAAAAAAACATTTAAAAAAATAATCATCCAGTGTCTCAGTTTGATTCACTGTAGAAATGTAAAATAATGTGTTTTGATCGTATTTTAAATTCATCCTTGTTTTTGTTCTTGTACCTTGTTGATTATTTTTGTTGCTTGTATTGTGTGTATACATTTTAAATTGAAATGGAAAGAGGTTCATTTTATTCTCCCTAGAATTAGCGGTGTGAAAATGTTAAGGCAAAAGTAAACAACCTCTATTTTAAAGAATCCTAAAATCTAGTAACAGAAAACCAAATACATCAACATGGTTATTTTTATGTAATTGTATAACCAGTTTTACTTCTGTCAGCATTTGTGGTCTACATTCCAGTAACTATAAAATAAGAATTGGGTTATACTAGTGCAATGAAATACCTTAAACCAATTCTTCATTAGAAAACAGTACATCTGTTTAGGTAGTCTATGTCACTCAAAACACAGAATGAGTATTGCTATGTACAAGGTCTATAGCTAAATATGTAGAATGGTTTTGGTTTCAGCATCTTTCCATAGCTCTACAATTATTCTGATATTTATGATGATGCATCCTTCTTTCAAATACTTTACAATATAATTGCCCCGTAGGAGTCTGAGGATACAACATGCAAGTTCTGTAATAACAGTAATGAAAAATGGTTGGTGCAGGGTTTACATGGATGATGAATGATTTTCACATAACACATTTTGATAGCTTTTCTATTACTAAAGAGTATGTAAATACATAAAACTAAATAATACAACAAAAAATATAATAATGAATAGAAGAAAGCAAACGTTCTGCAACTTTTTGCATATCAGAAAAGAATGAAAATACTGCAATGTGGATACAATACTTAAAAATGTGATGAATTTGCATAAAGGCAAAAAAATGTGATTTAGATTAATATTCATAAAAATGTCTCAATCCATGTTCAGTACCGGAATTTATAAAGCATCTCAGAGTTGGTGTTTGGATATAGGATCACACCCCTATGTCTCTGTAGACTTATTCATAATGATCAAAAAGGGTAATTAAATTCTAAATCATCATTCTTAATGTATGTGGCATAGTGGTTGTACACCCAGGTTGCCCCAGCCCATGAATTATAATCTAAGAGGCAAAGCTGATCCAAATATCCTACTCTAGGACACCTTATGAATATGATCTGAAATCATGATTTCAACCCTTCTGTGTCAGAGTAGCTTCATTCAGAGCCTGTGTAATCCTGCCAACTCCTGATCAGTCACTGTTCTGCAATTGATTTGGTAAAAAAACAAGCTGGGCTCGAACCAGAGAGATATGATTGCAATGGGCTAAAGCATTGCTACATCACAGCTATAGTAGTCAACCTGTTGCATAACAGCAATTCAGCATGAAAAACATGCATGTTACAAAATTAAATAAAACATCACGACAAAATGTCCACAAGTTAGTTTAGACCACAATCAACAATACTCAGGGTCTAATCAGCAGGAAATGTTTTGCTGTGATGTATGGTAGAAACATGTATTGAATTAAGACAACTTTTAAATCTGTTAATTTCAGTTAGATAGCATTATTTAAAGACAAAAGGACACAATTCTATTGAAAAAAATTAAATACAATTTAAATCATTAATTCTAGGGGGAATTTAATTGAAATGTATTCTACTTTTAGATCATTAAACAAAATTATCTTATTATTAGCCAAACTGAGAACAGTCTAAAGACTCTTACAATGATTGAGTCTAGACCATGGTGTTGCTTTTGCACCATACTGGTTGACACGTTTTAGATATCACACTCATCTAATCAAGGAAGGAAGATCTCAAACTTGAGATGTCTGATATGTAACATTTAGAAAAGCTCACTTACAACCATTTCCTCTCAATGTCATAATAAATGTGGCCTGTGTATTGATAAACATTATCAGTGTATTGATAAAGAAAAACTATTTTATTATTATTAAAAAAAGTAAAATAAATATTGTAGTTGCACACAAGGAAACATTTCTACGTTTTAAAATCCATGATTATAGTGTATGATGAAAATCTGAAAATTGTGGTGTATGATGAAAATCTGTTGGGCTATAAAAACGTTTACAATTGTCTAGCATATAAATGTAGTTTTGAATTAATAAACAACATCAATTGTTTGGCCTTCGTTGCTCAGTAGAGTATTTTATCACTTCCTTTACCTTTTTTACTCTTAATAGTAATATTTTTCAACCCCTTACATAACCCACCAGGTACGAAGTTCTCATTATACTACCCCTGAGAATAGAATAATACCTGAATTAATTTGCATATAGCTTTAAGTGACAGGGAGTAGGGAAGCACGAAGATTCAGCCAGTTAATGTACAATAAGGCTATCTCAATGTTGATTCTCAATTGATAACCATTAAGCATGAGGATCTCGCTCAATATGAAAACTGAACCATATTGGTCAGTTGGATTCCAAAACATAGTCCTTTACTATAGTCACAATTTTACTCATGCAATACAGTGGACCATTTACCTAGTACTCTACTGTATTCTGTTCATTCATTCAGTCCGTTGAAAGTCACAGTGAGCAATAAATGGCATAGGAAACAATACATGTTTTTCTTGTTGCATGAAATGACAAACTGGTATCATATATATTATGATATTTTAGGGCATTGTTTTGTTCTTGTAGAGATGCCATTCTGTAGGTTTTTATTCAAACCCCAATTACAACTAGGTTTGCTTATCAACCGAACTCCGTATGAAATAAAAAACATATTCAGAAATTGGAAATGTTGGACTTACAGACAAAAATGGCTACATATAGGACACGATATTCTGTGTTGAGAGAAATAAATCAGATTGCTTAACTTTCAAATGTAAAGGTGCCAGATCTTGCATTTCAAACAAACTAGAAAAGCCATTCTCCCAAATTTCTAAACTTAACCTCTACTCTACTTGTTTTCTTCAGTAAAGATAAAAATATTGTGTCCACTATCCTGAACACACATTTCGTCATTCAGGGCAGATCAGAAACAAACAAACAATGAGGACATTATAAAATAATAGCATCACATTGATCAACACCAACATAACAACAACAACCAAGCTGTGAACACCAACTTACACAAAGTACTTCTATGAATCCTAAAGAAAACATCCAAATCTCTCAGGTTTTCTCAATAATGGGAGTCATGCCAAAGTAGGTGTCCCTGTTTTTTTCATCACCCTCTTTGTTGCACACAGGAGAATACGAGGTTTTCTCCTTTGTTGTCATCTATTTATGGAGATATTGAGGGAGAAATTTGAGGGAGGAAGAGAGGAAAAATATAGAAAGTCACATTATTTATCGCAAGACATATTGGACAAAACAGATTTTCAGGATCATAAACTTTCAGATACACGCATGCATTACTGCCTTGCATGACTTGAGTTACACTGTAGATAGTTTGTTGTTAATAATACCATCTGTTGATATGTGACTGCTTGCTACAGTTAGGGTTAGGTCTAGAATAAGGTTTAGGGTTAAAATAAGGGATAAGGTTAGGATTATAATAAGGGTTTAGGTTAAGGATATTATATTATTTAGATAGAGATCTGTAACTTGAACTCTGCCTTCCCACAGGAACACAGGTCAGTGGTACCTTCTGTTTGCGTTCACGGACGATAAGGCAAATAAACACAAGCAGCAGGACGGCCCCCAGACCAATAATGATGAGAGGAAAATTGGAAACCAATGTCACCATCAGCAACAGCTTATGAAGCTTTGCAGCCGACACATCATCAATCACAACTGTCTGAAAAAGGGGAAGCATGACATCAGTATAGGAGTTAATTTTATAAACTCAGTGCCAATTTACTATCTGGGCGTGTCAGCAGAATGGTCTGGACTTGATAAATTAAAATGAAAAATGAACAATTGTGCATTTGTGGTTGATACTTAAATTAAAAATATTAACCATTTTAAACTGAAATTTAATTTTAAGATATAGTATAATTTTTTTGTGGCGTCGAAATGATCTCACCTCATTGATAAACATGACAGGAAAGATGGTCTCATTCAGGAATTTGCTTTTCCTGTGAAACAGAACAAATTGCAAGAAATAACATAATAAAGATTCTGATCTGGGGAACTGGTTGAGAACTGGAAATCACATAACAATGCAAGTAAAACAAAAAGCATTTAGACTTGTGTTTGTAACTGTAAAACACTCACGGGAAGCCAGGAACTCTGTTGATAAGGATGTTGACTTGGGCCCTTTTACTGGCACGAACAGGAACACCAGTGGTCTGGAAGAATAGATCAGACACTTTTAATGAGGCTTGTGAACTGCTCATGTTAGCACAACTGCTTATGTAATATATTATGTCTATGTAATTCCATTAACAATAAGAGCCTGATAGATTGGGGAATGTAATCCTTTACAGCTGGTTTAATTGGCTAAAACACAGATGGAACACTGGATGGTGCCACAAGGCATTATAAAGTGAATGATTGGTTTACAGTAGCGCATCCCCATAGAGCATGAATATCAAAAGGCTGGGCATACCGGGTTTAGGTCCAGGTAGGTCTGGTGGTGTTCGCGTACAGGATTTAATCCTTCAATGGCATTAGAGTACTTCTCGTCTCCGAGATAGAAATGAGGAAAGGAAGCAACCAAAAGGCTGGGCATACCGGGTTTAGGTCCAGGTAGGTCTGGTGGTGTTCGCGTACAGGATTTAATCCTTCAATGGCATTAGAGTACTTCTCGTCTCCGAGATAGAAATGAGGAAAGGAAGCAACCACAGGTGCACCTGGAAAGACAATATAATTTTTGATTAACTTTTTTTAACCAGGGAGACACAAAGAGGTTTTTTTATAGGGGAAAGTGGGGTAAATTCCGCCATTTTTTACTTAGGCTGTCCCATAGACAAAGGGGAACAAAATAAAACTTCAATACATCTACCCTTATGTCTTTTATTAGGTGAAATGACAAGAATACACTAAAATACACCTATGACAAAAGCCCATGAAAAGTTAATGGCTGAAATCTGCGGTTTAGCCTTGTGGTGATTGACCTTTTTTCTTTCTCAAATAAAAACTTGAACAAAATTTCATATAATTTATCAATAAATTTTTCTAATATAATGTTATAATGCATTCTCCCTTTCCAAACAATATTGCCTGTTTTCTGCAAACCTTTGTATGCTTGTTGGAGGTAAAACAATGCACAATATTTTAAATCAAGACTCAATGTGTGACAGAGTGTTCCGTCAAGATGTCAAGATGTATTGTATTCTTGATTTGATAGGAGAGTAGGAAACAACAGAAGAGCGTTTTACAGATTAGGCCAGATTCTAAACTATTCTGCTGCAGTACATGCAACGTGCAAAAAAGTAGTGGCTTAGACAAATATATCACCATAGGCCGTATGATAGAATAGTTTAAGCGGCTTGAGACATGGAAAAACGTTATGTGACAGAACATCAGATATAGCTAGTACAGCAACTCCCAGAGGATTTATGAGTCACAAGACCAAGAAAGCACCATCCTGAAAAAATGCGGTTCTTATCAGCAGGTGGTAGAGGATTATATGTGAACTGTTTTCATTCACCTGATGTGTCCACAACAAACAAAAGGTTTAAGACAAAATACTAGGACAATACTAACTTCCCACCCCTACTGAGAAGAGACCTAGGTCCTTTAGTGTGCTGTGACATCCAACCCTCTCCCTATAAGAGGAGGGAAAGTCTGTGTAGTCTATGTTCCCTTGAGACAATGAATCCACAAACTATTTGAAATGTTGCCCCAAACCTGTCTGCATTTCCAATTATTTGATCATCTCAGTTTTACAAACATTGGTCATCTTAGCCAAGATCCATACATTGTGAAGAGCAGAGGGAATACCAAGAACTCATTATCACATTAAAAATGCTTAAAAGTTTTACTAGCTACAATTTACTAGCTACAATAACAAAGTAACACACATAAATCACAAAGATCCACTCCAGAGTTTTGGTATAATTTCAGCCAGTATTGTAATCTGATGCATTGATCAGTAGTATACTATATCAAACATATTACAACTTAAAATCCTGGATGCATTTACAACCGAAATGTAAATAAAAAGAGCATGCTGTGTTTATGTAAATGTTTTAGGATTCTTTTGATATTGCTCATTGTCCTTTATAGTGCACTACATTTAAACAGAGCCCAGTGGTCCCTAGTGTTAAAATGAAGACAACCATAGTGGTGGAAAGGCCTGCAAATGTGTTTTATTTATGTTTCAGATCATGTGATGGAAGTAGATCAGATGTGTTGGTTTTCCTACTCTTTTGTGGTGGTGTTAAGCCTCATCACACGGGGGATATGTCATCAGCATGCCTACACCAAATATTTTGTAACACAAGAGCTGCGTCCCCAAAATTACCATATTCCCTATGTAGTGCATGACTTTTCACCCTATTCCCTATCTTATGCCATAATTAAAATACTGTACTTTATAGGGTATAGGTTGTCATTTTGGACACATTTAGGGTCAAATATCTATGCCTCCTCATTTCCCCTGTCCTGGCCTTGTGATCAGGATATGAACTAAACAAAAGTAGGGTAAAGCTCACAGGTTTATGGTGGACAGACCTGGGTTCAAATACTACTTGATTTATTTTAAATGAACCATTTGCTCTAACCTGCCTTGATTGACCGATTGGCACAGTTTTTCAAAATGTTACTGGTTCCATTTGGTAGAGCAAGCTGAATCAAGCCCAGATAAAAGCAACACAATAATACATTTTAGTGATAATTTGTTACAGTGAACCACTAGCTGAGACCCTAGCTGGGCAAACACAAACACGGACACCGAGGCTGTTTCTCGAAGTCCCGATATAGGGACAGCCAAAATACATAGATAATGTACTGATTCAACATGGCTTGCACTCAATTTCTAACCACAACTGGGGCACAACTCTGACCAGGGTCTTCTATTGAAACATTTGAATATTGTGCACTAAATTGGTAATAGGGCACAGTTTTGGATCTACACAAAAAGATTACGAACACTGTCTGTT
>JACXGK010015649.1:0-10151 GCA_016801125.1 Novumbra hubbsi | reverse complement strand
CTCCCTGTAACATACACCCACTTGTATACCAGTGTACATACACTCCCTGTAACATACACCCACTTGTATACCAGTGTACATACACTCCCTGTAACATACACCCACTTGTATACCAGTGTACATGCACTCCCTGTAACATACACCCACTTGTATACAAGTGTACATACACTCCCTGTAACATACACCCACTTGTATACAAGTGTACATGCACTCCCTGTAACATACACCCACTTGTATACCAGTGTACATACACTCCTTGTAACATACACCCACTTGTATACAAGTGTACATGCACTCCCTGTAACATACACCCACTTGTATACCAGTGTACATACACTCCCTGTAACGTACACCTACTTGTATACCAGTGTACATACGCTCCCTGTAACATACTCCTACTTGTATACCAGTGTACATACGCTCCCTGTAACATACTCCTACTTGTATACCAGTGTTCATACACTCCCTGTAACATACACCTACTTGTATAACAGTGTACATACACTCCCTGCAACATACACCCACTTGTATACCAGTGTACATACACTCCCTGTAACATACACCCACTTGTATACCAGTGTACATACACTCCCTGTAACATACACCCACTTGTATACCAGTGTACATACACTCCCTGTAACATACACCCACTTGTATACCAGTGTACATACAGCCAGTTAAACTAGGCAGGTTCGTGAGAAACCGCACGGTGGCCTCCGTTGAGGGGAAAGGCTCTCTTCCGAATTGCCTGCCAGTGAAACAGGAAGTTGTGACTATCATCACGAATGCCAGTCCCACAGGAGTCCTCTCACAGCTCACTGATCTGATAGCTAACGACCCACAGCGCCCACCGAAGAGAACAAACACACAACAGTTAATCACACGGCAGACTCAAAAAAGTGGCAAACAAAATACAAGTGACTGAGTGAAAACATTTGTTCAAATGTGCACAGCAATAAAACTCAAAAAGATGTGATTCTGTGGCAGCTGCACCAACAGGAACACTTGTTATTCCACGTGAAGCCGCAAACGAGTCAACAGGCTGCTTAGTCAACCCTAGTGTAAATTACCATTTGTGTGGGGATGTGTCAATCATTTCTATTTGTCCCTGGTCTTTTGTTGATGTGCTGTGAAGAGAAAGTGCTTTCGAAATGGGAGACAGTCACGTGAAGGATACATCCCTTCTAAAGTTTGGAAATAACGTTGGGACAGATGTTGGTTTGTTTAGTTTAAATCCTACACCTGCCCTGACCTGTGCACACTAAAGGAGGGCTTGATACCTGGCATGCCCCAACACACACACACACACATACATCATCTATATCATCAAATGTTAAGTATCCATCATCATAGCATTCTTTTTAATATATGCCTCAATGCATCCTCCCACACACACACACACACACAGAAACACAGACATGCACCAACAGACAGACAGACCCTCAGACACAAACAGACACACAAACAAACAAACACACAACCAGCTCCACTGCCGGACCAGAGTTATATTTTTAATTTGCAGGTACATGGAATGCATAGCATTCCCATCATATCTCACGCTGTACACTGGCCCAAACTTGCCCGACCCGGAGCTGTAGACCATCCGCTGCCAGGATTTTGATATTTGTAGAACGAAAACACGTCCTTGTGTCCGGGAACATTAACTCGTATCCCCACTTAGAATTGAATTAAAACATCCCAGTGTGTGTTAACATAATGACAATCTTAGTATGGTGGTAATTTACAGGTTATTAATTACACAACACACTAATATTGTGTGAAGGCTGCTGAAAGTGTTTTCAAAGCACTGTAGCGAAGCAGCCAAGTATTTTCAAAGCACTGTAGCGAAGCAGCCAATCATAAAGGTTGATCAAATTAAAGTCCACAAAGAAACCAAAAAATCTCTTCCTATCAGTTGTGAGGACTTAGGGATGTGAAGAAGCTTTAGTTTGGTTACAATGCTCTGCTAGGTCTGCCAAGGTAAACTATGCACCGTTATACTATTAATACTCCTGAATCGGCCGACAGAAAAACACCCACAGGTGGACAATCACCTCCCTCCTGCAATAAGATCTCTGCAATGGGTCTAAGCAAAATAGTTCAGAACAGCTGGGATGCCGCCTACAGCCATGTCAAAGTGTATTGGTTCTCAAACCCGTCCTGGGGTCCCGCAGCCGGTCCATGTGTTGGATGGTGGAGCCCCCCGAGTTACCCTCTCAGCTAATTATCTAGTCAGTTTATCATTCATTCCGGTGAGCAAGTTTGGGGCTAAATCTAATTTGTAAGATTGTTGGTTGCCAAAAGAGGTTTGAGAACAAACATCTTAGTGTACAATGTTACATCCCGGTACGGGACAGCCATCACACTACTAACTCAACTGCCTAAAGCCACAACAAAACTGCGATGACCGGCAAAATATTAATACTGAACCAGCTGTTTATCATTCCAGTGATATAGATCAAAATATTAAGTAGCTTTCACTGGAGGAATATTTTAGGAAGTAAGTAAAATAAATCTTTTGGTACAGGCTATTGCAAAAAGTCTAACTGACAGCTATCTCCCTGACATCTCCCTATCATAGGCAGCCTCTGGCACTGTCCCCACACAACACTGCTTGTCCTCACTGCCGCCAATGTACCAATGCTGGGTTTTTGGCCCATCTGAGAAGCCCATACCTCTGAGCTTGAGGCCACGGCTCGCCATCTCTCCCGTGTGAAGTTCCGCCATCTCCCACCCGAAAAGGAGACGAAAACGTGAACAAAATAAAAATAAGAGCACTCCGTAGACGGGGCTTACATTCCTAGTTCTCCCTCTCAACTGCAGATCTGGACCAGGGGGAAGAACAGAAGAATGCAGGGAGGGGGGCAGAGAGACAAGGGAACTACCAATGAGAGCGGGGGAGACAGACAGGGGAGAAAGGGCATGGCCCAGGTGGGCAGTACACTGCGGGACACGCTGTGCTCCGCTGGATGAACACACAACCCTCTCTGTCTAAATGCTGTCCCAGCATGCAACAGGGGGACGGAGGCCTCCCACAATTAGCATGGCAGAAGAGGGTGATAAGATGAAGAACGTGATAGCGGGAGATAAAGCGGGGGAAGAGGCAGACAGCCACACGCATGTAACCCTAGCCCAATAACACAAAAACAACTTGGGCACAACATCAGCACGAAGAAGCGGAGTTTGGAACGGAGCTGGAGAGTTGGCCAGTTACCTGTTCTCTGTTCCAGGCCACCTCAAGAAACCAGAACAGTTGGCAGAACATGAGACGAGCCAGCCAGAAGTGTTGCCACATCTCCAAACATCAAACCGTTTCAGAATGTAAAATACCTCTATCAAAAAACAAATACGGCCTCAACATTCGGGTGTTGAAGAGTTGTAGACAAAAAAAGGAAATGTATCAATATGCGAAGCACAGTATTATTTTTTTTTACCTGGCCTGCCATCTGTAGATAAGATTCAGCTATAACCTTAACATAATGCATTGGCAACGGCCCCACAACCAAACAGAGAATCCCCATGGTTGACTGAGTGTATTTGACCATGCCACTGAATCTTACCACTGTGCTGGTTTCATCCTGAAGAAATGTATAAACACAGGCACACACGTTCACTAAGTCTGGGATTTGCTCCAATCTGCCATTACAATGTCCTCTCACTGTGTTATTTGACAATATTCATACCGTGCCCAAATATGTCTAATTCTGAAAAGTAAACACACAGGGGTCACACTGGTAGTTAGTAGTCGTAAGTTTTATACATTATCTAAGACTGGTAGTAGTCGTCGTTTTTATACTTTATCCAAGACTGGTAGTAGCTGTATGTTTTTATATATTATCTAAGACTGGTAGTAGTTTTGAATTGTATTGCTACCCAAGACCAGTGAGATACATACAGTGGGGAGAACAAGTATTTGATACACTGCCAATTTTGCAGGTTTTCCTACTTACAAAGCATGTAGAGGTCTGTAAGTTTTATCATAGGTACACTTCAACTGTGAGAGACGGAATCTAAAACAAAAATCCAGAAAATCCCATTGTAGGATTTTTGAGTAATTAATTTGCATTTTATTGCATGACATAACTATTTGATCACCTACCAACCAGTAAGAATTCCGGCTCTCACAGACCTGTTAGATTTTCTCTAAGAAGCCCTCCTGTTCTCCACTCATTACCTGTATTAACTGCACCTGTTTGAACTCGTTACCTGTAGAAAAGACACCTGTCCACACACTCAATCAAACAGACTCAAACCTCTCCACAATGGCCAAGACCAGAGAGCTGTGTAAGGACATCAGGGATAAAATTGTAGAACTGCACAAGGCTGGGATGGGCTACAGGACAATAGGCAAGCAGCTTGGTGAGAAGGCAACAACTGTTGGCACAATTATTAGAAAATGGAAGAAGTTCAAAATGACCCTCGGTCTGGGGCTCCATGCAAGATCTCACCTCGTGGGGCATCAATGATCATGAGGAAGGTAAGGGATCAGCCCAGAACTATATGGCAGGACCTGGTCAATGACCTGAAGAGAACTGGGACCACTGTCTCAAAGAAAACCATTAGTAACAGACTACGTTGTCATGGATTAAAATCCTGCAGCGCACGCAAGGTCCCCCTGCTCAAGCCAGCGCATGTCCAGGCCCGTCTGAAGTTTGCCAATGACCATCTGGATGATCCAGAGGAGGAATGGGAGAAGGTCATGTGGTCTGATGAGACAAAAATAGAGCTTTTTGGTCTAAACTCCACTCGCCGTATTTGGAGGAAGAAGAAGGATGAGTACAACCCCAAAAACACCATCCCAACCGTGAAGCATGGAGATGGAAACATCATTCTTTGGGGATGCTTTTCTGCAAAGGGGACAGGACGACTGCACCGCATTGAGGGGAGGATGGATGGGGCCATGTATCACGAGATCTTGGCCAACAACCTCCTTCCCTCAGTAAGAGCATTGAAGATGGGTCGTGGCAGGTCTTCCAGCATGACAACGACCCGAAACACACAGCCAGGGCAACTAAGGACTGGCTCCGTAAAAAGCATCTCAAGGTCCTGAAGTGGCCTAGACATTCTCCAGACCTGAACCCAATAGAAAATCTTTGGAGGGAGCTGAAAGTCCGTGTTGCCCAGCGACAGCCCCGAAACCTGAAGGATCTGGAGAAGGTGTGGAGGAGTGGGCCAAAATCCCTGCTGCAGTGTGTGCAAACCTAGTCAAGAACTACAGGAAACGTATGATCTCTGTAATTGCAAACAAAGGTTTCTGTACCAAATATTACGTTCTGCTTTTCTGATGTATCAAATACTTATGTCATGCAATAAAATGAATAACCATGTAATTTTCTGGATTTTTGTTTTAGATTCCGTCTCTCACTGTTAAAGTGTACCTATGATAACAATTACAGACCTCTACATGTTTTGTAAGTAGGAAAACCTGCAAAATCGGCAGTGTATCAAATACTTGTTCTCCCCACTGTATTTTAGGTTTTAAACAGTACCATCAGTCTGCGATTAAATTTGACCAGTGAAAAAACTGATACTTCAGAAATAGGATTGAATAGAGGCCACACAACGACAAACACACACCCATCCTCAAACACATAGGCGTGCAATTATGCAATGAAAATTGCACTTTTGAAGTTGCTCAGTATGAGTCCTAAGTACTTCAAGGTGCTGGACCTGGTGGAGTGACGGCACCGCACTGAGGAAGTACCGCGCTGAGGAAGCCCATCAAAATTAAACCGTACAGGGGAGGCAGATAGAGGCAAGAGTGAAAGCGCTTCAAGCCTCTTTGCTTTGTTCTCTAGTAGAAACAGGAAACTATGGCTGAAATTCATCCTGTACTACTTACCCAGAACAACAAATTCTCGCTTCTTGGGTTTCCTCTGCTCTCGGTGCCTTTTCCAAGGCAGCCACTTACTTAAATTCATGATGGGAGAACGTAATGAGAAAGGAAAACGGCAACGCGGAACCGGAAGAGAACTGGTGTGAAGGTTTCAGGGCTGTTTGCTCAGCATTGTGGGTATTGTTTACTTGGTGTGGCAGGGAGGCGTGACATCACTCACACCGCAGTGGGGGGTGCAAAGTGAAGTGGATGAAGGTGAGCGGGAACCTGCCTCCCAATCAAAACAAGCGTGAGTTCCTGTCAAAGTGACAGTACATACATAAGAGAGTGTGGGTGTGTGTGGGGGTGGTAGGGTGGGGGTGGTGGCGCGTGCGTCCATGTCTGAAGCTGTGTTCCATCAAAACTACAAAACGTGAGGAAACAGCTGACTATTCCACTGGCCTACAAACACACACAGCTGGTGGTCAGCTCTCCCTCTCGCAGGACATGACAGCAGATTCGCACGACCCCTAGTGACCCGTAACACACCAAGTCATGACAAACCCCTCCCTCGAAAAACAAAACAAGCAGTCTATTGGATTACCTCTTGCTCAAAAGGCACCATGTGAAAAACAAATGACAACACAAGAACAAGGTCTTTGACCGACATCCTCCACTTCTCCCGCTACAGGGGAGAAAACAGGAAAGAAAGTATATACGGCCACAAACAATGAGGAACTACTGGACAAACATCACTTCCTTCCACGAGAAAGAGAAAGGAACAGCGGAACGTTTTTGTGTCGGTATGTTGTTATATTCACTCTCGCACGAGGAGGAAATGGAAACGGGCTACAAGCCTGTGACTAACTTCCCTTTTGAGTTGGATTGAAAGAACACCACTTCCTATCATATGGGGATCAGAACAGCTGGGCTGGGCCGGAGGGGGGGCGTATCTGGGGACTGTAGGGAATCACAGTCCCTGAATGCCTCAACCCTTGTCTGTATCATGACCTACATTTACCCATACTCCCCTGTTTTCTGAAGTAGCACCACTTCATTTTTGTTTTTTTAGTATAAAGAGACTTTGCCGAAATTCCATGGCCCATGCCTGTGCTGAATGTGCCACATCTAAACCTCCCTCCTTAATTCACTGTCCATCCAAATCCTCCTTCACCCCTTTATTAACACACTCTGTCATTCATTCACTTGCAGCTCATGTTGGGTTTTGCAGTGTACTTTAGCACAGTGTGGAGACAGACATACAAACAGAGAAGCTGTGATAAGGACTTAAACCGTCCCATGACACCCTGAATACCTCAAATGTTCTCCGTTAAATGGCAGCCACGGAAACAGTTGCTAGGACGTAGCTTGCTAACTTCCTCTCTTACTCAGTCCTCATGTCCTATGGTCTGATCCTCACAGCATCCCAGACAATGGATTGAGGACTAAAGCGTTTATGCTCAGATGTTTCCAGTAGATCTTGCTTTGTGCCAGCAGTCTTTTCAATGCTACTGGCCTGTGTGGGGAAATTGAGAAGGTACCCCAAAGAGAGAAGCCACAAAACTCCACCGTGTAATGCTGGACTACTTAATAAACACCTAAATATGTAACACATGCATTCACAAAAACACACAATGTATGGTGCTGGATGTCCAAGACAACCCCTTACATGTGTCTGTTCAGGTGTCATGGTAACAGCTAGCACTTCTGGCCAGAGTCACACAGCTTTACAAACCCTTTTTTTTTTTTAAACGTCACTGTCAAATTTACATTAAATTGTTAAATGTAACAAAATTGTTCATTCCTATGGACTTTGCATTCTGCCTTATTTATGGGAACCAACTTGTGTTGAACTAGTTAAAAGCCGGCAGCTGTAAGTTGTGCACCTTACAATTTAAACGTTTCATTCTCTCACCTGTGTCATTCCGGTATAAGATACCACAAAAAGAACAGAAGAAAAAAGCACAGAAGTCACCTCCTTAATCCAATTTGTAAAACCGAGTAGACGGAGTGGGAAAGAAAGAGTTACAAACATCCCTGTGTGACTACCTTCGGGGAACCATGTTTGGGTAGGGGGAGGTTGTTATTGGTTGGTAACCTGGGGATTGGGGCATCTGTGGTAAATAACCAGAGCCTCTCCTTCCCTGTTTTAAGGTAAACGCTAAGCAGTGGGTAAAGTTAGCTGACATTCCCTATGTCTGTTTAAAAGAAATATCAACAATGGATTACAGTTTCTCTTGGCCTATAGACTATTTTAAGGGTGAAGAATTATCTAACATCAAATTTCTTACAGTTCCAAACCAAAACAGGTTTAAGATCAGATTTTTGGGCATTTGATTTTTGATTAGATTTTTGTGCATTTGACAGCCCTAATGGTTTTACATTACTATACTGAAAAAAGAAAGCCATGTTTAGCAGCGCGTTGTTTTCAATACAAAACATCCTTGGTCCAACTATACATTTTCTTTTAAGATTTGGAAAGCATTTAATGCAGATTCATGGGCAACCAACACTTCAGACAGATTAGCATCTACGCATCTGCGCATCACGGTTGCTGAAAACCATTCAAGCAAAACACTGACATGGTCACTTTCAACGGTTAACAAACCTTTACCATCAAAAGTCACAGCTGAAATTAAAGAAAGTGACATGTGTCTCTTGGATTGGATAAAGTGGACTATATAGGATGGAGCAGAAAACTGCCGCAAAGCTTTTTATGGGCTGAGCAAATGTCCCTGAGTGAGCGGAGGGTCAGAGGCTGGATGTGGCCATTACACTGATGAGCAGGGCTAGAGGAGGTGGTAAGAGGAGGCAATAACTTACGTTTAGTAGGAGCTAGCCAGATGGCAGGCTAAGGTGGGTTGGGGGGGGGGGGGTTGGAGTGAGGGCAACAGTTTGTCATCACCATTTCCTGCTGGGAAGGCACAACTGGGGTGATACTGGAACACACACGTGATAATACACAAAAGGGCACATGTTCTTCCCTGGGCAGTAAGCCTACACATGTCCCCTTGCATGGGTGGAGCATTAAGACACACACACTAAACCAGAGGGCCAGTTAACCACACACAGCCACACCCATGGGGGATAATTTGGTCTACTTTTCTGTCCCAAACAGAAAAGAAAACATTCTCAAACCCAGCTTTTTTTTCCCAATCGCAGCTGGGCTTCAACATGAGGCAAGCCATGCAACCCCCACACACACACAAACACACACTAACAACAATAGGCTTATGCCTTCACACACCACACACGTAAACGAAAAACACTCTTTAAACCATAATAACAGAAGGGAAATTTGTAATGATAATTCGGACAAAACAATGACTCCTCTAAGCAGGACTCAAGTAGCCAGTGAAAACACATAGACACTAGCACATAGCGCCTATAACCCAACACGCACACAAACACAGGCTAAATTAGTTTGACCAGGGTCAGCTCTCTTAAGAGCAGGTCTTGGCCTGTGTCTCTGAGGCCCTGCATCATTCATCAAAAGACTAAGAGAACAGAAAGTCCCTAAAGTCAGGAGAGAAAAAATGGAGGGCATGACAGAACGTGAAACACAGAGAGGCCATCTTTATTTCCCTTCCCATGTCCAATAAGTGCACATTAGTTACCTCACCAGTAACACAGAGAGTACATCTTCATTTCCCGTCCCATGTCCAATAAGTGCACATTAGTTACCTCACTAGAAACACAGAGAGTACATCTTCATTTCCCGTCCCATGTCCAATAAGTGCACATTAGTTACCTCACTAGATATAGTCTACATAATGTTGCAAAAGTACTTGATATATTAAATGTCTTTGGTCTCAATTGTGTGCATGTGAATTGTTTACTTTGACTTTCATGTTTACTTTAGTTTTTTGTTATTATTTTCCAATTGCTTTGAACATGTCCACAAACATTTTCCATGCCAATAAAGCCCCTTGAATGTATATGAAAGAGAGATGAGAGAAAAACTCAGCTGAGAACTCTATAGTAACAACATTCTCTCTTCACCTTAAATCACCAGGGGTGGAGAGACTGGGAGTCTAATGGTTTGAGTAGTTGTGTGACACACACACAAAACACAGAAACACCCCACAAACACAGAATGCTATGTCTGCCTATATATGAGTCTCCATGCGTCTTTGCTTTGCTCTTTAACCCAGGGTGTTTCCAATACAATATGCCATGGCTAGCCAGCAGAATGCTATGTCTGCCTGTATATGAGTCTCCATGCGTCTTTGCTTTGCTCTATAACCCAGGGTGTTTCCAATACAATATGCCATGGCTAGCCAGCAGAATGCTATGTCTGCCTGTATATGAGTCTCCATGCGTCTTTGCTTTGCTC